>JAMKQA010039899.1:0-23502 GCA_024699735.1 Posidonia australis | reverse complement strand
ACAACCACACACAGCCAAGAAACAACAGATTATCCATTAATAAACCATTAAACACAATATTACAAATAATACATGGTTTATTACAAAAATGGATAATCAGGCCCTGATGTTACAGAAGAGGATCAAAACTCTTCCTAAGCAGGTTGGCCTTTTGATTTTCCTCATCAGGCAACGACTGTACTAGTGTTTCCTATTATGCTTACAATGCAAAAGAAAAGAAAGTACAATGCATATGATACAACATGCCTGATGTGTGGATGCAATAACCTGAAACACAAAATTGCTGAAGCAAGAAAAACATAGAGATGAATGAACCATAACATTATGCTTTGCAAGGGCTGGGAGAGGTTGAAGTTCACTGGTAGTAATTTTTCAGGTAGGAAGAGTTGATGGGCTCTGACTGCTCTCCACAATCGATGTTTTCAAGAATGACTGCTCCTCTAGACAGGACTTCTTTCATAATGAATGGTCCATGCCATTTGGGCCTGAACTTCCCTCAAGCATCAGGGAGGTGAATGGCGTGCAAAACCAAGTCACCTGGCACAAAATTTCTAGGTTGAACTTTCTTTTGATATGCTCGGGCCATTCGCTTTTGGTAGCACTGGGCATGGTGTAGGGCATGTAATCTATGTTCGTCAATCAGGTCTTGCTGAACACAGCAGTTTTGGACCAATTCTGCCTCATCCAGTTCAGCTTCCTTCAAAATTCTTAGTGAAGAGATTTCCACTTCGATGGGGAGGACTGCTTCCATGCTATAGACAAGCAAATAGGGCGTTGCTCCTATTGATGTTCAGATTGACGTCCTGTAAGCCCATAGTGCATAGGGGAGCTTCTCATGCTAATCCTTATGAGTCTTAGCCATATTTTTCAAAATCTTGATTAGGTTTTTATTAGCTGATTCGATGGCACCATTGATTTGCAGTCGATAAGGAGAGGATCTATGGTGTTTGATTTTATAACTCTAAAGGTAGTCCTCAACTCTCCTTGCTATAAAGTTCATTTCATTATCTGATATGATTGCATGTGGAACTCCATATCTGGCAATGATATTATTCTTAATGAACTTTTCTATAGCTACCATTGTAACTGTTTTATATGATGCTACCTCGACCCACTTTGTAAAGTAATCGATGGTCACGAGAATATACTGATGTCCGTTAGATGCAGCTGGATGTATGGCCCCGATAACATAAATTCCCCAAATAGAAAAAGGTCAAGGTGATGACATGCTATGCAGTTGTTACGGGGGAGCATGTATGAAGTTACCGTGTACCTGGTAATTGTGGCATTTCCGCACAAATCGGCAACAGTTTGTTTCCATAGTGGACCAGAAATAACCCTGCAACATGATTTTCTTGGCCAAGAGCACTCCATTCATGTGTGGACCACATGTGCCTGCATGAACCTTTAACATCAATATATCTGCCTCTTTCTTGTCTACACATCTAAGAAGCATTTGGTTATAGGATCTTCTATAATGGTGCCCTACTCCAAGTACATATTTAGATGCCAATCTTATCAAGGTCTTTTTATTTGTTGAGGAGATGCCAGATGGGAAGTCACCAGACTCAAGCAAAACTTTGACATCGTGATACCAAGGCAATTCGACTGTTGGTTCTGCTTCTTGGATGTGCATGTAATGTGCAGGCCACTCTACACAAGTCACCAAGATATCTGCTGCCTGGGCCTCTAGTAGCGATAGCCATGATGCTAGGGTTGCTAATGCATCTGCATACACATTCTTAGTCCACTTCATGAAGGAGAATTTGACCTCCTAGAGTTCATCAACAAACTTTAGCAGGTGTTGATGATATAATACAAGATTTTGGTCTTTGGTTTTCCAGTCACCATTGATTTGTGAAATAACCAGCATTACATCCCCATATACTTGAAGCTCTCGGACACCATGTTCTAGTGCCACTTGTAATCCTAGGATGCATGCCTCGTATTCAGCTTCATTGTTGGTACATTCAAATGTCAGTTGCCTCGCAAAAGGAATTAGTTGTCCCTACGGTGTTGTGAAGATTGCACCAATACCTCTTCACTTTTTATTGACTACGCCATCAAAGTATAGACACCATTGGAAATTGTGTTTGCAGCAGTTGATACTTTGGCAAAGGCAAGTCGGCCAAATGATCTGCCATTGCCTGTCCTTTCATTGACTTCTTTGTCACAAAGGTAATGTCATATTGAGACAACATAACCTACCACTAGACACATCTGCCTACTAAGGTTGCATTCTGGAACAAGTAGTTGATAGGATCGTGGTGACATAATAGTAGGACTGGATATGCCATCATGTAGTGCCTGAGGCACTAAGTGGCCCACACCAAGGATAAGCAAACTTTTTCTATTATGTTGTATTTGACTTCGCAATCATTGAACTTCTTACTGAGGTAGTAGATGGCCCTCTCATTACGCCTTGATTTGTCATGCTCACCTAGGACTGCGCCCATGGAATGCTGTGTAGTTAAGAGATATAATAACAGGGGTCGTCCTGACGTGGGAGGAACTAAGATTGGAGGTTTTGCTAGAAGATGTTTGATCTTATCGAAGGCCGCCTGGCATTCATCATTCTAGCGTGTTTGCGCATTTTTCCTCAAAAGCCTAAAGATTGTCTCACATATGGGTGTGAGTTGTGCTATGAACCGACTGATATATTGTAATCGCCCTAATAATCCGCAGACTTCTTTTTCAGTGGTAGGGGGAGCCATGTCAATAATGGCTCTGGCTTTGTAAGGATCCACCTCTATTCCACTCTAGCTGATAATGTAGCCATGGAGCTTTCCAGAGGACACCAGAATACACATTTGTTGGGGTTGAGAAGGAGCTTGTACTTCCTCAGGTGGTCAAACAACTTTCTTAGGCAAGGGAGATGATCTTCGGGCTCTTTAGACTTGGCAATCATGTCATCCACATACACTTCAACTTCTCGATGAATGAGATCGTGGAATAACGTTGTCATGGCCCTCTGATATGTTGCGCCTGCATTCTTCAGCCCAAATGGCAATACCCTATAATAGAAGACTCCCTAAGGGGTGATGAAAGATGTCTTCTTCATGTCCTCTTCTGCCATTCTTATCTGGTTGTATCCTAAGAATCTGTCCATAAATGATTACATTTTACGCCCGACTGTATTATCAACTAGAATATCAATGTGGGGGAGTGGGAAGTCATCCTTGGGGTTCGCCTTATTGAGATCTTGATAGTCTATGCACATGCGAACCAGCCCGTCTTTCTTTGGCACTAGCACTACATTTTCGAGCCACTTAGGATATAGGACGACCTTGAGGAAGTTGAATTTATGTTGTTTCATAATTTCTTCTTTGAGTTTCAATAGCCATTAAGGTCACCAACTACGATGTTTTTGCTTAACTGGCTTAGAATTTGGCTTTAATGGTAATGTGTGTACCACCACCTCTATGTCTAGGCCAACCATGTCATCATAGCTCTATGCAAAGACATTCACATATTCTTTTAGGAAGGCTATAAATTCTGTCTTTGCTTGTGGTGATAATTTGGAAATGATGTGTGTTTCTTTAACATCTTTTGTCGTGCCGATGTTGACAAGATCTGTCTCTTCATCCATATGTAAGTTAGGGCCCTCCAGGTCATTGTCAGGAGGCTAAAATTGCAAGGGTGCACTTTCATCATTCTCAACATTTGTACCATCTGCCACGATAACATCATCTTCCTCTCCATATGCATTGAGCTCAAATAAGATTTCTTGCTCAAAGGTTGGATCTGTAATATCAACCAAGAGGATTTCTTCTAACTTTGTCCCTTGATGGTGCTTCATAATGGTCGTAGTGATTTTTGTATTCGTGTAGCTGCACTGTGCAACCTTTTCTTCAATATGCTTGTTTAGGCCAACTGAGGATTCTAGGCTTCCTACTTCTGGGACTGGTGCATCTCTATTTACATTTTTTGATCTTTTGGGATTTTCTGGTTTTTTTGTGTTTTTGGGGTTTTCTGATTTTTGTGCATTTACCATAATATCTACGAGAGGTGTTGTATGCTGCCAGATGTCTTGCTGCTGACTGATAAGATTGCTGCCGCCTGTACTCCTCCTTGAGCCTTGCTTAGGGTCTTCTTTTTTTTGCTCCTCACTCCTAAGGTGAGTCTTAAGTTGCTAGTACCAGCTAGACTCACCTCCCGATAGACAATAGATTAACTCCATTGGTCTAGCACACTCTTTTTCTGATTGAAGGACCATGACTAAAACTTGGTCTCGTGGTGGTATTGGTGATTCTGATTGGGATGGTGAAACAACTTCCTTTCCTTTCCTGACTCTACCATGCTCCACTAGATCCTCTGCAAGCATTTCAAACTATTCCTGAAACAAAATATCCAAGTCTCCTACTGTGTCATTTATCAAGTCATTCTCTAAGTCTACCTTCTGAACTGGATCTTGTACTGCTACTGCCTGAGACATTGCTGACTGTTCTGACTTTGACAACACTGCACAATTTTGGAACTGCTGACAAATTTGCTCAATACCCTACTCTAACTCTGACTGATCATTCTCTAGATAAAACTCTACTCGGCAAATCCAAACTGCTTATGACTGTGACATTGAGGCTGTGAAGGGACTCTGGCTCGGATCCAAGATGCCTGCACTACTGAAGTTAGTCAAATCACAAGGAATGATCATCCTTGGAGACTTACAGGAGCGCAGGGATCTCTTCCACTGGAACAAATGCGCATATCCTAATCCTTCAAGCTCTTTCCACTCCTCTGCCTTGATTGGCTCGGCGATTCCTTAGTCGTATCGCCCAAGGGGGTTCCTTTCTCATATCTCCACTTGCAACACAAGTTATCGACCATTAAACGGGGGTTATTGTGAATGACCAAATGGCTGATACGCTCAAGAATGGGAATGAAATTAACTGGCTCAAATCGGTTGACACGGTACAGAATATCAGAGGGTTTGGGATCGAATTGGATAGTTTGTGGAGCTACAGTAGAGACGGCCTCAGCCTTCTCCAGATCTTCTGTCATGACAACAACAACATTATCGTCCCAGCAAAACTTGATCATGTGATGGAGAGTAGGGATTGACCTGATACTTGTGAAGCCAAGGGCGTCCAAGCAAGAGAATAAAAGAGGGATCGATGTCAACAACGTAGAATTCTACGTCAAAGCAGGCTAGACCGATGATCAAAGGAATAACCAGGATCCCGAGTGCATCATGGTGTGTATTATTGAAGGTCGTCATCCCTTTCACCGCTAGTATTATGTCTTCGGACTTGAATCCGATTGCTCGTACACAAGGGGCTAACATTTAAACCTGCTCCATTGTCTACCAACGTGAGAGGGATGTGGAAGCTTCGGTATTGCATAGTGATAAACAAGGGAGAATTATGATTGGTTCTCGATGGTGGCAATTCCTGGCTTGAAACGGAGATCACTTGTGGCACCGCTATCATACCCACCATAGTTTCAAGGGTGGCTGGCTCAATGGTTGGGGACACATGGGCAGCTTGGAAGACTCTAAGGAAGGCTTCCCTATGCTCAACTGAGGTGTGGATCAAGTCCAAAATAGAAATGTCAACTTTGACTTTTTTAAGCTGAGTGGTTATATCTACTAAAGGTTGGTCCTTTTTGGTGGGAACGTGTGGAGCTGCTCGTGGTGCAGGTGGTTGTGGGGACTGAGCTTGCAATTGAATAGGAACTGGTGCTGGAAAGCTAGGCATGAGTGCTGGAGGTCTAGATGGTTGGGCCTCGAACTGAATGGAAGGATAGGTTTGGCCGCCAGAGGTCTATACACCCTACCCGATCGTGTGACCTCTACACACATTTCTGTGGCATAATTGTATGGAACACAATGCATGTCATGAGTGAGGGTGACTACCACCGGTGGACGAGCTGCTAGTTGCACTAGTATGGCTGGCGGATACGAAACTTGATGGCTATAGGGTACTAGTGATTGGAAAGGTCTGAATTGTGGCTAATCTAGGAGACAAACTGGTGTAGGTGGCTGAGGGTATACGATAGGTGGTGCCATAGTGTACTCTGGCTCTACAGTAGGATGAATCATGCTAATTGACTCCTCGAAACCATCGAGGAAGGATCGAAACAAATGACGCAGAAACAGAGATGTTACATCATGAATAAGATCGGTGGGATGAATAAGGGATGTGACGGAATCAAGAGGAAAGATAGAATTGACTCTTGAGGGACTTGGTGCTCCCGAGGCTGAACGTTGTGGTAAAGGCTAGCAACAATGTTGGGTTGTGTTGGGGGTGCTTGCGCGGCTGCTGATGCAGGCGATGGGCCTACTGCTTGTGTGCTAATCACGTTGACCTTCTGGTCAATCAAGTCCTTGATAGCATCCCTTAGTGTGAGGCAATTGTCCGTCGAGTGGCCTACGACTCGATGGAAATTGCAGAACACTTTCGTATTGCACCATGTAGGGAGCGGACTTGGTGGTAAGTGAATCTCAGGTAGCCTCAAAAGGGATGCAACACTAGGGAACACCATGCTCAATGGCTCCACTAAAAGTGTATAGTGGCGCTTGTCACGGCGTTACCGCTTCAGCTGTGGATGTGACAATGGTGGGTGCATCTGAACTGGGGGTAGGGTACACTGGAGTGGCAGTGGGGGTAATGTGTGATGCATGAGGTGCTCTAGGTGTGGGTTGGGTGCATAAACTACTTGGCACTGAGGAGGCGGATGGACATTTGCCGGTGCAGTAGGGGATCAAATGTAAGAGACTGTATTCTTGGAGAGATCCCGCCTCTTGGGTGGATTGGTGTTATGGTCGCTTTTGTTGTTGCTGTTGTTAGTGCCATTATGTGAGGAAGTGGCATGTTTGGCAAATGCAGAGAGTGCTGGAAAACTGTTGCCGTGCAAAGAACTCTCAACAAGGGCACCTACCCGAAGCAAAGCCAAAAAGGTGGTAACTGGCTGTGTACTGAGCAGAGCCTTGACCGCTGGCTGTGCTCCTCGAATCGCAATCTCAATAGGCTCCTCATCGGATGGTCTATCTTTGACCTATGAAGCTAAGGATCGCCATCGTCCAACATACTCTCCAAATGTTTCTTGGGGCCTCTGCTTAACTGTGACCAAGTCCTCCTGCTTTGGGACCAGGTCCAAGTTAAAGGAATAATATTCGAAGAATGCTTGTGTGAGGTCGTCCCAAGTCCTACTGGTGGCCATGTCAAGGGAAGTGAACCATTTCAACGTGGGCCCCGTAAGACTTTTCTAGAATAGGTTGATAAGCAACCTCTCGTTAGCCTGAAGCTGGGCGAGGTCTCTGCAATAGGCTTTGAGGTGTGAGATCGGGTAGCCTCTACCATTATATTTCTCAAATTTCAGAATATGAAAATTCAGAGGGAGAGTCACCTCTGAGAAATAATAGATGTCCCTAAATAGGTAGGACCAGTGGTCCTTGCCCTGCACTTGTCAGAGTGTTTGCTCTAAATCATTCACCCTCACAAGGAGAGCATCTAGAGCTACTGTGGTTGCAGATTGTGCAGCTGATGCGGGTGTCGCGTACACCGTGTGGGACGCCCCTAAAGGCTCCTCCAAGTCTACCATTCTACCGTCTAGTGCTATGGTAGGATGGCCAATGTACCCATGCATAGGTGCTGTGGACTGAGGTATAAAAGATGAACCTTGTGTCTAGTATAAGGGTGAGGATACGGCTAGGGTTGGTGCTAGAAGAGGTGCAGAATGAGGGAACAAGAGCTGTTGGACCGGGCAGCCTTAGGAACTATGCTTATGGCTGGCTATGCTCCCGCCAACCTAGAAGGTTGGCCACTAGATAATGGAGATGCATGCTATGGTGGGTTGTTGAAGCTGTGTTGCAGAAGGCAATGTCGAAGCCCTTATTGCTGGGGAGACAAGGGACGACAATGGCTATGGGGGTAGCGTGGTGGGTGAAACCTGTGGTCCTAGGGTTGGTTGCAAAGGCAACTCGGGAGTCGGGGAGGACAAACCAAAAAAAGGTTAAAGCGCAAGTGCTAATCCCTACAGCTACTGGGTGAGGGATGACCTTTGTTGAACTGCATGGTCATGGGATCATCAATTGTGGCTCCAAAAGATGGAGTCAGAAAAGGGATGGACGAGTTAGGAAGTTGAAAACCCAGTTGTCCAAACTAGGGGAAAGCTACTATAGAAACAACCGCAGTTGGTTGCGTGCCTAAAAGCATATAGTCCTGAGAAGGAGCAGTGAAAGGAGTCTGAGGAACGACGAGGCTTTGGGAGGCAACAGCGAGGTCCAGGGAAGTTCGAGGCGTCCCACCCACCTCTGCGTCGACGGTGATGGCCGCGGCAAGTCGTTGGGGTGTTGCAGTGGTCCAAGTGGTGGCGTGGCGATTCCTCAGGGTTCGTGGGATCGCAGCAAATCTTCCTAGCACAGTGGCACAAAGCATTGACGTCCGGAGATCCCTAGGGGGCTTCTCGACAGCGGTCGGTGGTGCTACGGCGACGGCAACAGAGCAGCGGTGACAGTAAGAAGGCTCTAGGTCCACAAGAGGCCTGGGTAGCTCATCGAGAGCAGGGGACCCTGAGGATGAGGAAGGAGAGGGAGGAGTGCCCCTGAGAGTCTCTCCTCGATCCAAAGGCCAAAGGCCTTACCGATGGTGGCCAACCCACCACCAGAGATAGGGACGTCGACGCTCAGGGGCTCCGCTCCACCGTGGCTTGTTAAGGGAACCTAAAGGCATGCTTCCTTCCTAGGATGAGGTGAAGAGGTTACCTAAGAAGGCGTGTCGCTCCCAGCAGCTCGACGGCAGCCCTTTGGAAGTATCTCCGGCGACGGTGGTTGGTGGCTCTGGGTTGCGAAAAAGGAGGGCACATGGTGCTTTGGATACGTGGGGAATACTAGGGATTCTAGGGTGGACTCAAGCACGCTGGGAGATGGCTCGAAGTTAGTGGAAGTCGATGGCTGAAGATCCCTCTGGTTAGTCGGCGATGAGGGCTTTATACTCCGACGAGGCTTTCCTCCGCCGTGGATCCTCCTCCCTCCAGCAGATGAGCACCATTGGATCGGGCATGGGCTGGAGGAGGTTGACTAGAGATCTCGGGGCTCTGAAATTCGCTTCGGATTCTTTGGGAGGTCATCGGAGTTGTCGTCGAAAAAGTCGGGGTCGCTGGCGGTGGCTCACCGGAATTATTTTTGGGTTTTGTATAGTTTTTTGGTTTATGGATTAATTGGGTTATTGAGCTTTAATTAGGGTTTATTGGTTTATTTAGGGTTTTTAGATTTTAAATTAGGGTTTATTGGTTTATTTAGGGTTTTTGGATTGATTAGGGTTTTGAATTTCAATTAATTAAGGTTTTTACTTAATTACTTTGATTTTAGATGGATTTAAGTGGATTTTATTTGATTTTGACTTGAATTTGAGTTTTTGTTTGATTAATTGGATTTTATTTGATTTTGACTTGAATTAGGGTTTCTATTTGATTAATTGGATTTTAAGTGGACTTCATTTGATTTTGACTTGAATTATGGTTTTTGTTTGATTAATTGGATTTTAAGTGAATTTTATTTGATTTTGACTTGAATTAGGGTTTTTGTTTGATTAATTAGATTTTAAGTAGATTTTATTTGATTTTGACTTGAATTAGGGTTTTTTTTGTTTATTACAGATTTTAATTAGATTTTAAATATTTTAAATGTGTTTTGTTTGGTTTTAATTTTAATTAGGTCAGAGTAGACTAGTGTGGGCCTGAATGGGCTTGTGTGGGCTTATGTGGGCCAAGGTTTTGGTGGTTGCAACCAGAGCATCATCTACAGGAGTTTGCTGCCAAGTGACTTCAAAATCGGGGTGTCTATAGATGCCCCTCCCTGTGTAAGGTCGAGAGAATTGAGACCGATGCTCAGGGTTGACATGACACCCCATCTGAGTTAGTGGGAGAGTGGTATTTGATGTAGGGTTGTGAGCCACTTATTCGTCGGATGTACCAGAAAGTCATGACTCATGGCCCATGCATAATGCTGATGCAAAGGATGACCCTGATGCTGGGTGATGCGTGAGGGCGACGCTGATAATGAGTGGGTGGCTCAGCTCTCAGAGGGGAGCGTGAGGGATTTCCCGACTTGTGCCGAGGGATGCCTGGATAAGACTATCGGGCTTATTGGCCAGGGGCAAACCTAGCAAATGACGGACATTTCGGCCCGAGAGGATGCATGGCAAGATGCCGGACTTGCCGATCAAGGGATGGACTGATGACGGGTGTCAGCCAAATAGTCTAGGGTATCAGCCCGCTCCTGACAATATGATGGCTGTCAACTGGATAGTTAGGGCTATCAGCCCAAGGAAGGGGTATTAGGTAAGACTAACAGGCTGGCAAACTGAGGGACAAAGCATGACAAGTTGACGGACCTATCGACCGGATAGTTTGGGCTATCAGCCTGCTAATGAGTTGACGAACTCATCATCGGATAGTTAGGGCTATCAGCCCGATAGTGAGTTGACGGACTCATTGCCGGATCGTTAGGGTTATCAGCCCGCTAATGAGTAGACAGACTCATTGCCGGATAGTTAGGGCTATCAGCCCGATAATGAGTTGACAGACTCATTGCCGGATAGTTAGGGATATCAGCTCGATATTGAGTTGACGGACTCATTGCTGGATAGTTAGGGCTATCAGCCCGTTAGTGAGTTGATGGACTCATTACCGGATAGTTAGGACTATCAGCTCGATAGAGAGGGGCATTAGGATTCGCCCATCTGTGGCGAACCTAGGTTGAGATCATCTAGACCTCGCTTGGTCTAGGCAAGGATAGAAATGGCACTTGTTCGCTTTGAACAAGTCCCAATAGGATAGATAGAATTTCGCCAAACCTGGTATAGAAACCTAGGATGGCTTCGTTTGTCTAGGTCAGGGCAACAAAACGGTATCCCTGACTGTTAGCTGGGTGGGCCCCAGCACCAAGTCGGCAGGTAAATAGGGTAGCAGTTTGAAACAATTGAGCACATGTTATAGCAATGGCAATTCCCTGTCAATCACAGTCATCCAAACAAGTTGGCAAGTGTGTCCCAATGAATTTATTATTGCAGTCAAATATAAAATAAGTGTGATTACACTTATTTTCCAGTCTGTAGTGAACAAGTAGCATAAAATAAGTGTCAACAGTCTAGGTCATCCCTAGGCCTCTTAGAGCCTCTTGCTTTTGGAAACAATATAGGACTTGGAACTACTCCACAGATTGGCGAGGTTTCTTCCACTTCGGCTTCGTAGTCAGCTGAACAACCCTTGCTTTCTGTGATTGTAAGGTCGTTCGATCGGATGGAGCCAGTAAGTAGGCATGACAGTTCCTTTGTTGCCGCGTAAAAGCTCAGGGGATACTCCTGGAATCTAGTTGGCATCGGTCCTTGAGCAAAGGAGTCTTGTTGATAACCAAACTGCCGCATCACTGATTGGATGATATTTGACACCACCAATCAACCCTGGGTGGATGATAAGCTTCATGTCGGTATCATTGAAGAAAGCTTAAAAGTTGTGAGTTGCTGAAGGAATGATGCGCCAAGTCACCTTGTCTTCTGTCAACCTCTCTAGTCGCTCATATTCCTTGCGAACTGATGCGAGGGTGCGAGCATGACCACTTTGGCAATAAGACTCGAAGGCTGACTGTTGAGGGCATAAGACCTCTACACCTAGATGAACGGCCAACCACACATGCACAAATGCTCCACAACCATAGAAATGTCGGCACCGTCACAATGATCGGTTTGGGCTCGATAAGTCTCTGCCAGGATAATAAGGGCCAGGTCTATCTGACGGGTTATCACCGCCAAAGTAATTTCCGCAACCTCAATGTTCGCAACTGTCCGTCCATGGCTAAACACTAGCTCGCTTAAGAAGCGGACGACGAAACCTCTCAACCACAGCTCATCGCCTACGGAGGTGCGCATCTCGGCTATCTTGTCAAAGTAAATCAGTTGTAGCATAGGTGACTGCCCATCGGTATAGATCAGTTGACAACCACAATCACCGGTTGACAGGCCAGTTAATTCACTCAGCACAATAGAGTATCCATCTTGCTGCATAAATATAGTGGGCCCAAGGAACTTTGGTAGACGGCACATCTGGTGAACTTCTTCCAAAGTAGGGGTCAATTCAATTCTTCCGAAGCGGAAAGTGTGGTTTGCAGACTTCCAGAACCGGGCTACTGCACATAGAAAGTAACGGGTGACCTCCATATTTGCAATTTCTATGAATTTTGAGGAGATTCCCCTAGCTCGTAGCTTGTCACGATCATCATTTGTTAAATTTCCAATCCATGCTCGGAGAACCTCTGAGCAACTCACCGGTACGATCATCGTAGGGAAACTCATGACTGATGGGGGAGCTGCAACCTTTCTTGATTCAAGCCTGTAGAACATTATTAAAAGAGTATTCAGAATGACAAATCACTTTGTCCCATGCACACCATATTTCATACAGTCCAATGCAGATAGAAAAGTCATAATTGCTGTTAAATGCTGAGTCATATGTCAGTAGCCATCCTGAAACTGTGCGAAGGAGACTGCTAAATAAAGCTAGCATGCTTAATGCATAAGGCTACCTGCCTGGTGATGGGTTGACGGAATCTTCGTCGGATAGTTTGGGTTATCAGCCCTGTGATGAGTTGACGGACTCATCGCCAGATAGTTAGCGCTATTAGCCTAAGGATAAGGGGTTCGTCCTCAGATACAAGAAACCAAGAAGTCGGACTTCCTCCGGACTTAGAGGAGTTACGAAAAAGGATTAACGCAAGTCCTAGGATACAAGGAGCCAATGACTCGGATCCCCTCCGAACTTAGAGGAGTGCCAAGGAAAGGATAAATGCTGGTCCTAGGATACAAGGACCCAGTGACTCGAATCTCCTTCGGACTTAGAGGAGTCTCGAGAAAAGGATAAATGTTGTTTCTAGGATACAAGAAAACAGCGACTCGGATCTCCACAGGGCTTAGAGGAGTCACGAGAAAAGGACAAATACTGTTCCTGGGGGACCAGGTATCAGCAACTTAGATCTCCTCCGGACTTAGAGGAGTTGCGAGAAAGAATAAAGGTTGTTCCTGGGGGACCAGGAATCTACGACTCGGATCTCCTCCGGACATAAAGAAGTCGCGAGAGAAAGGATAAAGGTTGTTCCTATGGGACCCAGAATCAGAGACTTGGATCTCCTCCGGACCTAGAGGAGTCACGAGAAAAGGGATAAAGGTTGTTCTTGGGGGACCAGGAACAGCAACTCGGATCTCCTCTGAACCTAGAGGAGTCACGAGAAAAGGGATAAAGGCTATTCCTAGGGGACCAAGAATCAACGACTCGGATCTCTTCTGGACCTAGAGGAGTCACGAGAAAAGGATAAAAGTTGTTCCTAGGACATAAGGAAACAGCGACACAGGTCTCCTCCAGACATAGAGTAGTCATGAGAAAAGGACAAATGTTGGTTCTAGGACACAAGAAACAACGACTCAGATCTCCTCCAGACTTGGAGGAGTCGCGAGAAAAGGAAAAATGCTGATTCTAGGACACAAGAAACCAGTGACTCGGATCTCCTCCGAACTTAGAGGAGTCGTGAGAAAAGGACAAAGGCTATTCTTGGAGGATCAGGAATCAGCGACTCAGATCTCCTCCAGACTTAGAGGAGTCACGACAAGGAATAAAGATTGTTCCTGGGGGACCAGGAATCTGCGACTCAGATCTCCTCCAGACTTAGAGGAGCCACGAGAAAAGGACAAATGCTGGTTCTAGGATACAAGAAACCAGCGACTCGGATCTCCTCTGGACTTAGAGGAGTTGTGAGAAAAGGACAAAGGCTGTTCGTAGGGGACCAGGAATCAGCGACTTAGATCTTCTCCTGGACTTAAAGGAGTTGCGGGAAAGAGTAAAGGTTGTTCCTAAGGGAACAGGAATCTGCGACTCAGATCTCCTACAGACTTAAAGGAGTCGTGAGAAAAGGACAAATGCTGGTTCTAGGACACAAGAAACCAATGACTCGGATCTCCTCTGGACTTAGAGGAGTCGTGAGAAAAGGACAAAGGTTGTTCCTAAGGGACCAGGAATCAACGACTTGGATCTCCTCTAGACTTAGAGGACTCGTGAGAAAGAATAAAGGTTGTTCCTGGGGGACTAGGAATCTGCGACTCGGATCTCCTCTAGACGTAGAAGAGTCGTGAGAGAAAGGATAAAGATTGTTCCTAGGGGACCAGGAATCAGCGACTTAGATCTCCATCAGACCTAGAGGAGTCACTAGAAAAGGGATAAAGGCTGTTCCTGGGGGACCAAGAATCAACTACTCGGATCTCCTTCGGACTTAATGGAGTCATGAGAGAAAGGATAAAGGTTGTTCCTAGGGGACAAGGAATCAACGACTTGGATCTCCTCCGAACTTAAAGGAGTCACAAGAGAGCGAATAAAGGCTGTTCCTGGGGGACCAGGAATCAACGACTCGGATCTCCTATGGACTTAGAAGAGTCACGAGAGAGAGGATAAAGGTTGTTCCTAGGGGACCAAGAATCAGTGACTCGGATATCCTCCGGACCTAGAGGAGTCACGAGAAAAGGGATAAAGCTTGTTCCTGGGAGACTAGGAATCAATGACTCAGATCTCTTTTCGACTTAGAGGAGTCACGAGAGAAAGGATAAAGGCTGTTCCTGGGGGACCTGGAATCAGCGACTCAGATCTCCTCCTGACCTAGAGGAGTCACGAGAGAAAGGATAAAGGCTATGTGCAACTTACTTGCTAGCCAGGAGATTTGTTCTTGTCTGTAGCTCACTTGCTTCGCTGTGTGGTTGCTCTGTCTGTTCACTTAATGCTATTGGTACTGTAGGACGATGGTGGCTGATCTGGATAAACTATTGCTCGGATTCTGCACTTATGCAAAGAGCTTGGCTAGACAAGGTTTTCACGAGGGCATTGTTTCCTCTTCGAATAAGATAGACTTGTTGGATGATTTTTGACATCTCTCTAGGTTCATTGTTGTGTAACTGGCAGACTTCTTGGTAGTTTGACTTCGGCACTGAAATATCGATTGTACTCTCTCTTGTTGATTAGGGGAGTACGGATATTTTGTCTTTGCTCTAATTTCAGAGGCTCATGGCTATTGTTGTCCTCGTTTCTGCACTCGAGCCAACAAGTTTTGGATGAAGATACTGTCCCAAGAAGGGTCAACCAACAAGGTAGTTGACACGCCCCTGGTTGATGGGGAAGGTTATCACTACAAAGGCAGCTGACATGCCCCTGGCATGGGGTATCATCTGCCAGGTCTTTGGTCGAAGAGTAGCTAACATGCCCTTGGTTTGGGACCCAGTGGGACCTTGCAAAGTGGATAAGTGATAATGCATGCAAGAATGATGGTGTTGTATTGTGAAGAGAAGAGAAGAAGACCTCAGTGCACAAGACACTACCCATACTTTTAGGCTGTTGGTGGCTCTCTAGGATGGATGATTCAATAGGTTAGGCTTCGTGCAAAACTCTTGGGGACTTAGACCTACTTTTTTGGCTTTTGGCTTATTTCTATTCTCCCTATTAGGCTCGTAGGCTCGCTCTAACCCTTGCTTGGGGGTAATGGCCATCTAGATTTGGAGGGGGCTATTGGAATTGTATGCAAGGGGTGGCTAGTCCCTTTGGTTACTTGGATCTTTGGGATGCTTGCTTCAACTGCTCCCTAAAGTAAGTGATAGGGATAAAGTTTGCCTACTTGCCTCTCTCTACTAAGGCTAGCTTCTGTCTTCAACTTCTGTCTTCTTATTTCTTTTTTGCCCTTGTGGATATGTTTATTTTTCTATTTTGGCTCACACTCATGCTCGCTCCTAACATTTTATCTCCCTTTGGATGTGTAAGGCCCTATGGGAGTTTGGACATTTCATCTAACCGTGGTCAGTTGGTGGCTCCCTCGCTCGCTAGAATGTCCAAGTAGTATCAATTGAAGAGGTATAGACCCTTCTCATGCAAGCAAGCTATTCCAATTCTCATCATCGGGATGTGATGTTGATGCTTTTGTGCATAGATGCATGCAGTTATTGACGTGCTTAGGTTACTGATGCGCATGAAACTAAAAAGGCAAATGCTATGGATTAAATGCACTTGGATCACCATTTATTTAGAAATATGCATGCATGATGGAGTAATAGATGATGCATAATGCGCAAAAGGATACTTTGTAAGGCAAGGATACACGCCTTCCACTCATTGGTAGTACTTCTTCAGATAACATGTGTTCAAGGATTGCTGTGCCTCCCGAATAAACTTGCTTGATGATGTAAGGACCATGCTAGTTAGGTCGGAATTTGCCTCGACTGTCTAAGAGATGTATGGCCTGCAGAACTATATTGCCAAGTGCGAAGCTCCTAGGTCGGACTCTTGTCTGATATGATCTGGCCATTCTCGCTTGGTAGTAGCAGGCATTGTACATGGCCTGTAATCTACGCTTGTCGATCAAATTCAGCTGGATGTATTTGTCCTCGACCCATTCAGCTTCTTCTAGCTCAACCGCCCTCAAGATTCTGTGTGATGGGATTTCTACTTCAACTGGTAGAACCGCCTCCATGCCATACACCAATGTGTAAGGTGTCGCTCTTGTTGAGGTCCAGACCGAAGTTCTGTAGGCCCATAACGCATAGGAGAGCTTTTCGTGCCAATCCTTATGTGTCTCGGCGCTCTTCTTCAGGATCTTGATTAAGTTCTTATTTACTGACTCCACAGCACCGTTCATCTGTGGGCAGTACGGGGAAGATTTATGATGTTTGATCTTGAGGCTCTACAAATAGACCTCCAATCTCTGAGCTATGAAATTCTTGCCATTGTCTGAGATATTGGAGAGTGGCACCCCATACTGGGCTATGATATTGTTCTTGATGAACTTTTCTGTGGCTACAACTGTGACGGTTTTGTAGGAGGCCGCTTCTACCCATTTAGTAAAGTAATCTATGGCCGCCAGGATGTAGCTGTGGCCATTGGTTGATGCTGGATGGATAGCCCCGATGACATCTATTCCCCAAGTAGAGAAAGGTCATGGTGAAGACATACTGTGCAGTTGCTGAGAGGGAACATGTATGAGGTTCTCATGGACCTGACAGTTGTGGCATCTACGCACGAAACGACAACAATCTGCCTCCATAGTTGACCAAAAGTAGCCTTGCAACATGATCTTCTTGGCTAGTAGTATTCCATTCATATGGGGGCCACACGTCCTGCGTGGATATGAAGCATCAAGGTATCAGCCTCTTTCACGTCGATACACTGCAAAAGCATCTAGTTATATGACCTTCTGTATAGATGTCCCCCGCCCAACACATATCTTGATGCCAGGCTTGCCAAGGTCTTTTTATCTACTAGTGATGTGCCAGTTGGGAGATCGCTTGATTCCAGGAAGGTCTTGATGTCATGATACCAGTGGAGCTCTACTGATGGGTCCGCTTCTTCTATGCTTATGCAATGGACAAGCTGCTCTGCTCGGGTGACTGATACGTCGACTGTGCACTCTTTAGGTATCGAGAGCCAAGAGGCAAGGGTTGCTAGTGCATCTACGTTGGAGTTTTTGGCTCTACTCATGAAGGAGAAGCGCACTTCTTCGAACTCCTTGATGAGCTATAAGAGATATTCGTGATATGGCACGAGCTTTGGATCCTTGGTTTTCCATTCGCCATTGATCTGGGATATGACTAACATGGCATCCCCGTGCACCTGTAGCTCCCATGCACCATGCTCCAATGCGATTTTCAGTCCCATGATGCACACCTTGTACTCGACTTCATTGTTGGTGCACTCGAAAGTGAGCTTTCTAGAGAAGGGGGTCATCTGTCCATGTGGTGTCGACAATACCGTGCTGATTCCTCTACCCCACTTGTTGACTGCTCCATCGAAGTATAAGTGCCACTGGGACTTGTCTTCTGGCTCATCAGAGTCTGCATCTCCCATGGTGAACAGGATGTCTTCATTTAGGAACTGCATCTGTAACGACACATACTCCGGCAATGGTAGGTCAACTAGGTGGTCCACTACTGCTTGCCCCTTCATTGATTTTTGTGTGACAAATGTAATGTCGTATTGGGACAGCATCACCTGCCATTTCACGCATCACCCCACTAATATTGGCTTTTGGAATAAGTACTTCATGGGATCATGTCGGCATAGAAGAAGGACTGAATATGCCATCATATAGTGCCTGAGGTGTTGGGTGGCCCAGACAAGGCATAAGCAGATCTTCTCAATGGGACTATACCTGGCTTCACAATCGTTGAACGTCTTCCTCAGGTAATAGATGGCTCTCTCGCTACGCCCTGTTTCATCGTGTTGCCCAAGGACTGCACCCATGAAGTGTTGTGTGGTGGAGAGATACAACAACAGAGGTCGCCTTGGTGTGGGTGGAACCAGGACGGGAGGCTTTGTAAGGAGCTGCTTGATCTTGTCGAATGCAGCTTGACATTCCTCATTCCAAAGGATCTATGCATTCTTTCTTAACAGCTTGATGATAGGCTCACAGATGGGAGTAAGCTGTGCGATGAACTGACTGATGTACTGTAACTGGCCTAATAAGCTCTGAACTTCCTTCTCAGATGTAGGGGGAGGCATATCGATGATGGCTCTTGCCTTACTAGGGTCGACCTCGATTCTCCTTTGACTGATGATGTATCCCAGATGCTTGCTAGAAGACACGCTGAATATGCATTTGTTGGGGTTTAGACGGAGCTTGTACTTTCTGAGGCAATCAAACAGCTTTCTCAAACAAGCCAGGTGCTCCTCTAGCTCTTTTGACTTGGCAATCATATCATCGACATAGACCTCTATTTCCTGGTACATGAGGTCATGGAAAAGTTTAGTCATTGTCCTTTGATAAGTTGCACCCGCATTCTTGAGCCCAAATGGCATTACACGATAACAGAAGACTCCCCAATGGTTGATGAAGGATGTCTTTTCCAAGTCCTCCTTGGCCATTTTGATCTGGTTGTACCTTGAGAACCCATCCATGAATGATAACATTTTATGTCCGACTGTGTTGTCCACCAAGACATCTATGTGAGGAAGTGGGAAATCGTCTTTAAGGCTCGCTTTGTTGAGGTCTCTGTAGTCAATGCATATGCGGACCTTTCCATCCTTCGTTGGCACTAGGAAAAAATTTGCTAACCACTATGGGTACAACACTACCTTAAGGAAGTTCACCTTGTGCTGCTTCATAATTTCCTCCTTGAGTTTCAAGATCCACTAAGGTCGCCATCTCCTGAGTTTTTGCTTGACAGGCTTCTCATTAGGCTTTAGGGGTAACTTGTGTACCACCACTTCGACGTCCAGGCCGACCATGTCGTCGTAACTCCAGGTAAAGACATCTGTGTACTCTTTCAGAAATGCTATGAAATCTGCACTGGCCTGTGGTGATAGCTTAGCACTGATAAGTACCTCCTTGACATCCTTTGTTGTGCTGATGTTCACCTGTTTAGTTTCTTCCTCGACATGTATATTTGGACCCTTTGGATCATTGTCGTAGGGCTGGAATTCAGGTGTTTCACCATCTTCATCCATGTCATCATCCTCCACCCCATAAGCGATGAGCTCTGATATGATTTCCTCTTTGAAGGTTGGGTCGGTGACATCAAAGGAGAGGACGTGCTTAGATTTCTGCCCCTGATGATTCTTCATGATGGTTACACTGACTTTAGTGTTCTTGTATCTACACTGTGTGACCTTTGGCTCTTTAATAGCGGACTCTACTGACTGGCCGGCTTGCTCCGTTTCCTCGGCTCTTGATACTATTTTTTGATTATTATTTTTTTGGGTTTTCTAATTTTTTGGGATTTTCTGTAGTATATACAAATGGTGCTACTGTCTAGCGGCTGTCCTACTGCTGACTGATAAGAGTGATGTTGCCTGGCTTTCTTGAGCTTAACTCAGGGTCTTTTTTTTCTTTACCCTCACCTTACTTAGGTGAAGCTTCTTCTACAAATACCATCTAAACCCGCCTCCCAGCTCCAAAGACATTAACTCTAATGGTCTAGTGGGTTCTGGCTGTGAATTAGATAGGACCATGATGGGTGAGTGGTCCGACTGTTGGTGGGGAGCCACTGACTCTCATTATGAGGCCCTCGACTTTCCTTTCCTCAGCCTCTGATGCTCTGCTGTGTCCTTAGCCAACACTGACAACTTCTCTAGGGACAGAAGCTCTAGGTCGCTGACTTGCTCACTTGCCTGAACTGCCCTGTCAACTATCTCATCCTCTGCCAGGATGCAATCAGAACCTTGGACAACACTCTATTCTGCCATTGCCTCATTTAGACTGTGGAACTTTGCTAATTGGATCTATGACCGCTGTAAACAATGCCCCGGACTGCCCGACTGCGCTGACGGATCTACTGATGCCACTGCTTGCAAGACTACCACTGTGGGGCTCGCTGTTGGGGCTGTGGCTGACGTCGTTAAAGTGCCTACCATCGGCTGAGACTGTGGTTGCACCCTCTGGTGTCAGCTCCTCTCTGCAGTGGCATGACTTTGATTGGGATCGAGTATCCTTGCACTGAAAAAGTTGGTGAGGTCCGAAGGAATAGAAATCTTCTTGTACCTCCTGGCACGCAAATGTCCATCTTTGTGCGGCTGCCACTCATATCCCAGACCCTCGAACTCTCACCTCTCCTCCGCTTGGATGGGCTCGGAGATTCCTTGGTTGTGTCGCCCTAGTGGTGTCCCCTTCTTGTATCCCCATTTGCGACATACGTTTTCGATCATCCGAAGGGGATTGCTATGAACAGTCAGGTAACTAACACGCTCGAGAGATGGAATGTAGTTGATAGGCTCGAAGCGATTGACTCGAAACATGACGTTGGATGGTTTAGGATTGAAGTGGACAGTCTAGAGGGACACAGTGGAGACCGACTCGACCTTTTCTTTGTCAAGATCCTCTGCCATGACAATAATTATGTCGTTGCCCCAGCGGAACTTAACCATGCGGTGGAGGGTCAAGGGGATCACCTGAAGCTTATGCAACCAAGGGTGCCTAAGCAGAGGATTGAAAGAGGGCTCCAGATCCGCGATGTAAAATTCAACGTCGAAGACTACAGGCTCTATGGTGAAAGGAATAACTAGCATCCCTAGCACATCGTGACGCGTGTTATCAAAAGTCGTCATTCCCTTTGTAGTTGGTATGATATCCTCGGCTTTGAATCTGATTTTATTTGTTGTGCACAAAGGTCAGATGTTAAGGCCTGCACCATTATCAACCAAAGTGAGAGGAATTCGGAAGCTCTAATATTGCGTCATAATGAATAGGGGCTTGTTATGATTGACTCCTGTCGAAGGCAATTCCTTGCTGGAAAAGGAAATAACATGAGGCTCTGCGATCATTCCCACCATAATCTCAAGAGCGGATGGTTCTATTGTGGGGGAGACGTGAGCAGTCTGAAAGACCCTAAGGAAGGCCTCTTGATGTTCTGCAGAAGTATGGATGAGATCTCAAATGGAAATATCAGCCTTGACCTTCTTCAGTTGAGATGTGATGTCGACAAAGGGCTGCTCCTGCCTGGTCGAAGAGCTAGGGACTGAACTAGGGACCGTCCTAGATGGTTGAGTAGTTGGCTAAGGATGGGAAGACACTGGACGGGTAGGCTGGGCTGCTAGGGCTAGTGACCTATACACCCTCCCTGACCTAGTGACTTCTACACACATTTCTGTGGCATAATCATAGGGTACACGGTGAGTGTCCCTCGTCAGGTGGACGACAAGAGGGGTACGTGCTACTAGCTCCAGCGGTGCTGACAACGAACTGACAGAAAGTTGGTCTGACTGGGGAGGGTGTTGGATAGGATGCTGCACAAGAGGATGCTAGACCGAAGCCTGGATAGGATACTAGACAGGAGACTAGACATGGGTCGAGAAAGTAAGCAAATGGATGACCCAAAGTGCACTGTCAGTGGTGCAGCGGTACCCTCCACCCTAGTGGTCAACCGTATCATATGGACGACTGACTTAGAACCGACACAGCTCAAACAATAGAGATGAGTAGGGAAGGGTTCATCCACGGTGTGAATCAGGTCAGAGGGGTCTACTACGGATGTCGTAGACCCAGAGGTGGAAAGGAAGTGGACTCTTGAGGTCCCAACGCTTGCTGAGTTGTCATGCGCAGGCATGGGCTTGTTGACAATGTTGGTATAAGTTGATGGTGCTTGTGCCTGTGTAGGTGGTGGTGTAGGTGCAGTGTGTGCCTCCTGTGTGTTGATGACGATGACCATGCGGTCAATCAAGTCCTGAATGGCGTTCCGAAGAGCCATGCAATTGTCCGTCAAGTGGCTCGCGTAGCAGTGGAAATTGCAGTAGAGACTCGTGTTGTACCACCCCGAAAGAGGGTTTGATGGGGGGGGTGGATCTCTGGGAGCTTTAGGAGTGACACCACCTGTAGACACCCCAATTTTACCAATTTTGCAGGACGGAGATGTGGTGGCTGAGCTCAAACCCTTATCAGGCCATTTAATTCATGGAGACCCAATTAGGCCCATGAATGCCCATTTAGGCCCATCAAACCCTATTTGAGCCCATTTGGGCCCATAACACTATCTTAGGCCTATTTGACTTCATCGAAGCCCTTTGAGCCTATTTGGCCCCACAGGACTTGTTTAGGCCCATTTAGTCGTTCCTAGGCCCATTCAATTCATCGGGAAGGCATTTGGCCCGTTTAGGCCTGTGTGGGTCCACAAGGCCCACAAAGGCTCGTGTGGGCCCATAAGGCCCATTTAGGCCCTTCGAGCCCGACTGAATCTGCCTTGGCCCCAAAGCCCACATTGGCTCAGCCCATTTCTCATTTTCTTTCTCCAAAATCAACACTCCTTTTTTCTTCCTCTTTTTTCTAAAATTAAACCCATTACCATATTCATTTTTCTCCTTCATTTACTAAGGTTTTCATATAACATAATTCAAATATTCCACTAACCAAAGTTTTCATATTCAAATATTCAATTTTTTCAACCATTTCCTTCTCTTCCAATGAATTCACTCTTCAACACCTCACGAGACTCACCTTGATTCTGTTCTCATCAGCCAAGCCCAAACCCCATTGAACCAGAAGCTTCCAAGGCAGCTCAGCCACTGGATCAACCACCAACAGACCTTTGGATGGCCGTCCATCATGTTGGCATCCGGAGGAACGATTGGGGGACAGCCGTTGGAGTATGTCGGGGCTATTAGGAGCACAGTTGTGGAGTCTGTTAGTGGTCTGGTGGGCTGTTACGTGGGTTTCACCTGTTGGGTTCACCTATATAAAGAGCAGAAGCTAGCCATTCAGGCGACACGGAGGGCATTCCAGAGCTTTCCAGCACTCGAGAGTGAGGAATTGAGTGCGAGGAAAAAGCCAGAGCAATCGCGGAGGAGGCAGACAACCGCTTCCAGAGCTCCGATGAGGTGCAGAGGTCCTCCAAGCCAGGTACGCCATTCTGGACCCTTCCAGTTCTTAATTCATGTATTCCTAGGTCATTTTCTCTCTCCCTGAGGCAATTCCGAGCAAACCAGAGGCTTCCTTTGGTCGGAATTGCCTCCCGTGCCCCGCCGTCGCCGTTTTCCGGCGACAGAGGTGGGGGGGGGGGGGGG
>JAMKQA010039898.1:0-24209 GCA_024699735.1 Posidonia australis | reverse complement strand
GGAAGCCAAGCCATAGAAAAGATGGAACAAGCACTTGAACGGGCTAAAATCTCCAAGAGCATGCCTCCATCCACTTCCTCTGCTCCACCAGAAGCACGTGTCTCAAAAAGCTCTGAAGAAGATGACGATGGTTCCTCAGCCCCACAGCTTGAGTCGATTCAAAAGCAACTTGACGACCTCAAAGTTCGCTACGACCAGCAATTTGATGACTTAAAAATTCGTCAGGAACAACATCACATCGTGATCAACAACAAGATTGATCTCCTTCTGGCACGAATCGAGGCAACTACAGACTCTGCCAAAAACACAAACACGAAAATCGAGGCTTATCAGGAGCAGCTCCAGGAGTTCTTCAACAATGTTTCCTGATCTTTGTTTTTTGTTTTTGTTTGATATCTCTGGATATTACTTTATGTTTATGTTTTCTTGGATTTTTGCACACTTGATCTATATTTTATTTTCCTTGAATGTTTGAACCTTATGTGTTCCTTTAAATGAAAATCTCTTTGCTTCCAATATTATCTTTTTGATTAAGACAAAAAGGGGGAGTATATAACTCTGATTATGTGTCAGTTCTTATAAAAGTATTTAATGTTATTAAAGATAAAATTCATATTTCCTGAACTATATCCTATATCATATGCATGTTAAGTTATATGCACAATATGTTAAAATTCGACATTTTGAATAACTTAATCATATATGCATATTGATAGGTGGAGTATATTTTGTCATCATCAAAAAGGAGGAGACTGTTGAAAAAATCCTTAAGTATATTTTGATGATAACAAATGACATGTGATTAATTATAATTAATCACTTAAGAAAATATGAAATACTCAGGTATTGAATATTCAATCATTTACAAAGGAATTATATTCAGTTATTTATAATCTTAATGTAAATGAACTGATGTGCTAAGATAGAAGATCTTTTTAGCTTATGTGCAAATCGGCATACCGAATTATTTCGGTATACCGAATCAGGGTTTATCGGAATATCAATCGGAGCACCGAAATTCAAAGGAATTAAAGCTACCAGAAAAACGGTCGACCGATCCATTTCGGCATACCGTTTCAGGAAATTTCGGCAGATCAAGCGGTACACCGAAAATCAAGGACTGCATGAGCATAATGAAATTTCGGAAGACCGAAATATTTTCGACATTCCGTTTTGACCCGACCGTTGTAGATTTCGGTCGACCGATCTATTTCGGCATACCGAATCTTCTGTCAGAAAATTACAGATTTACTAGTCGTTAGACTCAATTAGGCAAACTTGTATCATTATAAATAGAGGTCCATATGAAACTTTAAGGACACACCATTCCTTCATATTGTTATATTCTATCGAGTGATCAAAGTGAGTTGTAATTTTTCGATCCAAGCTTTGCTTTAAGCTCCAAGTGCTCCAACATCCTTTTTAGCCAAGCAAGAGCAAAGATCCAAGTGCTCCAAAGTTCTCTCTCTCTCAAAGCAATCAGAGGTTCTCCAGGAAGGAGAAGGAAATTCGAGATACAAGTGTACAAACAAGGTATTATTTGTAGCTTGTAATATTCTAAGTTATTAAATATAGGGTTAAGTCTCAAGTGGGGAACTTGAGGAGTGAACTAAGTCGAGGTTGGCTGAACCATTATAGATCTTTGTGTCTTTGTGATTGAATATTCTTGTGCTAAATCCTTAAAAATTTCAAGATTGCATAATAATTTTCAAAGAGTAAATTAAAACTGAAAAATCTCTATTCACCCCCCCTTTAGAGAAGCATTAGTATCCTACATTGATGTCAATCTAGCATTTCTTAAGTTGGGTCTTGACGGTGGACACAGTCTCTTCATTCTTGGTCCAGTTGATGGCCATGTAGATGGTGGTTAGGTAGGGGAAAGGCGGGGGCTTTCTGAAGCAAAGGGGTATAGAGTAAAATGGGTTACTTAGGGTTTGGAAGGAGAAGGAGAATAGTGAGGTTTCCATGGTGGTGGTGGCAAATGAAGGATTAGTCCAAAAAATTTGAAGAAATTTGATTGAATTACGGGTGGATTTGTCCTCCCCCTTCCATCTCGAGAAATTCGAGATCCTCTCAAGATTTGACAGCTTTATTTCCAATTCTTGTGTCAATTTCTTTTGGTCAAATCTTGATCTTTTGTTATAATCGAAAACGATCAATTGATCATGCCCCTTCTCATGGAAGTACTGGTTCCATTGGCAGGCCGGTGTTGTGATGCACCACTACGACGACGAGAGTAGCTCAATCGCGGACCAAGTGGTGTAACCAAGCGGCGAAGGTACTCGTCCTAATCCTCTAAGGAGATTAACCAATAGGGTGTTCGTGGGACTCTCCTCCGTGGCCAACTTAGATTTTGTCGACGCATGCAGAGATGCAACGATCGAGATGCTAGGGTTCGCAGAGGCGATGGCGGTGGGAAGCAAACTTAGTTCAACTTTATTATCGTTGTTTTCTTTCTTGACCTTTTTCTTTGTTAATCAATAAAAGCACAATCTTTGTTAGGATATGCAGAAGGGTAAGGGTATAACCTTTCTTCTCAATATATAGACGAACATTTCCATTTCATACATTTTGAGTTGTAAGTCTAAATTCGGTATATTATCAGAATCAAAGAGGCTCAAACCTATACATTTTAAGAAATATTTGACAAGGAACTAAAATCGTGGAGTTCAGCAGTTCCCAAGTGAACAAGTATGCCACCATGTTTGTGTCGCCTTCTTATTAAAAATATTAGCCTTCAACAACTACAGTAATGATTCTTACACACAAGCCATAACTCATCTTCCAATTTGATCGATAATTAAAGAATAAAACATATATCTGTGTCGGTGTGCGTATCTTAGGTAGGTGTCAAAAGGACGGGAACAGCTCATGATGGGAGGCAACTAACGGCAAGCAAACACCATCCATTAGGTGGTGTACAGGTAACGCATGTCTTCAGCTTTTTGGGTAGGATGTAAAAAAGACAGAGAAGTGGAAAGCATGTCCGAAACGAAAAAGTGGGACTTTCAAACTTTGTTGGGCAATGGGTCTCTCGGCACACCACATTAATACATGCTAAACTTAATGTGACTTCTAGACCTGCAAGTCAATGTTTCATTACTTCGAGGTTTTCCATGTGTAACTCGAAATTTACACAGCAGCTTTTCTATTTTGAATTTACTTTAGATAGTATTTAGTAATGATTATGAGGAAACAATGTACTCTAGACCTGCAAGTCAATGTTTCATTACTTCGAGGTTTTCCTTGTGTAACTCGAAATTTACACAGCAGCTTTTCGATTTTGAATTTACTTTAGATAGTATTTGGTAATGATTAGGAGAAAACAATGTACTCCTAAACACGGTTGACAGATTATTCCAATAAACAATAATCCTATTTTGTAATACATAAGATTTTGAGACAGCTTTAGAAGAATAATATCATAGGAGGAGGTGTTTCGAAGGAAAAAAAAAAAACTCACTCATGTAGTTTTTTACAATTGGTTTCCTTTATAGTTTAAGCAAGGGAAAAATTAGCTTTCAAAATAAGTTGACTGTTGTTTTTTTGACATTTGGTATGGTTTTTGATGGAATAATTGCTTTTTTGATAAACTACTCCAAATAATCATTACCATAAGCTGCCAGATATTTAATTTAATCAAGTCCTGTTGAATTTAAGGAAATTCCAAACTTTAGATGGAAAATGTTTATAACTTCATATGCATTGTGAATCAAAACTTTAGATGTAACAAGGATGTAGAATGTGCTACTTCTACATAGAAGTTCAAACACAAAATTATTCATCAATCGCAGAATGCATGGGAAAAACTTGTCTACTTAACCTCCCAATGTCCGAGACTAAAAAAAAAAAACTTACTGTAGGAAACCCATATCATGCAAACCCAATTCCCAAATGAACAGATGGACGATGCATGATGTTACGGGGAGACAAAAAGGGATGTAAAACTTCCAATTATCATTTAGTTGCAAGAGTTAACTTTTTGGATAAAATTGAACAAAAGCATAACTACAATAAGACTGCCAAAAGCAGATCAAAAATAAAGATGTCAATTAATAAGATTTGAGTCCTGATGAGTACAATGACAGGAGCTACCATATTTGCAATTATATATTATAAAAGTAGCATTACAGACTGAAACGTTATAACAAAAAACTAAGAATCAACATTAAGTGGTCTAGCAATTATGTTCGTTTAACTTTCTAAGCAACTATATTTAATAAACTGTCTATCCGTAATAATAACGAAAATTCTAGAATCAAATCTATTACTTTAAGTGCTCAAAAAACAACCAACTACAAAATTCAGGTGTCAACAAAGTGATCTCCCAGTTCTTTCTAAAGACCCCTAAAATACTCAAAAAAAAAAGGTTTGTTGTGTCCAAGGAAGTGTCAGTTTTATGTTTCATAAAGTGAAGGGCTCAGATGTATCCTTGTCTTTGATCTATTCTAACCCAAATCAACCTGAGTTACATCTGTGGTTGGATTGAAGCATAACCATTACAACAACATGAGATAATATATGGTTATTAACTAGCACAAGCAATATGAATGCTGATGCTGCTGGATCAGCATGCATGAAACAGAAAGGACTAAATAAGAATACTTACAGAGTGAGATATGAAGGAAAAATTAGATATGTTTGTGAAGTATGACAGAGACCATCAGAGCACTTCAAGTGGCATGGTGCCTCTGCCCAACAAAAACACGGTCACATCCAGCTGCAGCGTGCAAAATGTGCTTACTAATAAAATAAAATTATTCAATTGAAAAACAATACTCAGCAATAGAAATCATATGTAGGCCAGAGATACTTAGACTGGCAATTGACAGGCACAAAATAAAAACTAAAAAATAGACAGACTATAGAGCCCATGAGATAGAAATATAGCAATTAATATATTGAGCCACAATGGCTCTAGCAAAAGAAATTATACACAAGCTCTCTCTTTTTCTAACAATGAATTTCTTCTAGTAAAATACGTGACGGCATGACACCTACCACAATTTATCATCTTTGTACGTTACATATCCATATCCATGTCAAGGTTATTAAGGCACCAAGGCCATGAACTTGAGCGGCTAGGTTTTTTTTTTTTAGGATTTATTTGTACACTTAAAATTAATTAAACAACACATTGTTAAATAGAATTATGCATTAATATATCTACTTCATGTTGGAATAAAACATGAAACTGAATATATAATCACATAGATTGAGTTCATTAACATGTCATATATAGTCAAACAACATGATCCAGGAAAAATAAGAAACAAATAATACATGGAATAAAACAAAAATATAGAGATAAGGGTAGAAACCATCTGATCGAATCATCCTGAAGGGCTTACCTTAGAGAAAATAACGACCTTCATGACATTACACAGGGTTACACACTATTCCTCTTAGGATAAAACGATCCAGTAAATGGAGAATGTACTGTATTTTCGTCTATACTGCCACCACACCTCAGTCGCCTCTAAATGAAGAAGCACAGAAAGTCACAAAGGAACAACGTCGTTTTTATGGACATAGAGTCAACTGAGCACAGAGTAAGAAGAAGAAAGGTGCGAGAGAAGAAAAAGATATTGCTCAAAACTGTCACCTCCTCATCTCTTATACTCATTTGACCTAGAAATGTTATGTTTGAAAAACGATTAATTAAGGCCTTATTCAAACTTAATTAACCAATACAAACGTTATGTTTAATCTCAATTAAGTAAGGCCCAATTGACTAACCAATTCAGACCTTATTTAAAATTAATTAACCAATACAAACGTTACATTTGATCTCAATTAAGTAAGGCCCAATTGATTAACCAATTAAGGCTTTATTTAAATTTAATCAACCAATGTAATTTTGTGCAAAAAGTTTGAATCCGAACACAGGCACGCATGTCGTCATCTATGTCAAGTCCAAATTCTTGTGAACACTAGTTCTAGAACACCTTAGAAATAGAGTTATCCAAGATTTCGTACTTTTCCAATGTGGGACTAAAGTCGCATATACATGCACAAAGTTACCTAAAAAATTTCCTTCCAAAATTTTTCCTCTTAGACTTACACTTTTGGACTTACCATTAAACATTTAAACCTTATTAATAAAGACAATGTAATGGGTTTGACATGAGCATTATATAATCAAGTGTCATGGGTCCAATTAAGCCCAATCTAACATCCGATTAATTAAATGTTCAACACTTTAAACTTAAGTAAACCCCAATTAACATTGCCAATATGTTAAAGACAATAATTAAACAACAATAAAGTTAAACCATCGAAAGAAAAGTCACAACTTAACTTTTAAATAAAAGTCAATACTCAAAAACAAAAACAAAACGTCTTAATGAAACAAAAATAAAAGACAATAACTATAAGTTTACTCAATACTTAAAAATAAAAAGGATGACCAAATGAGACTCATGATTTCATTCACTTTGCTCATCATTCAATGAATCATTAAAGTGTTTTACAAAGTTGAGATTCTCATCATCCCTTTCTTCCACTTCTTCTTCATAAGATTCTTCCATTCATCCTCTCTAATTTCTTCACATTCTTCTTCTTCTTCTTCTTCAATGGGCTCTTTGCCTTTCCTTGAATAAGCTTTCACAACATTTCCATGACCCCTTGCATGTCCACATCCATGGCCAAGACCATGGCCTCCTGTTGTTGGAAAAGTTGATAAAGGCCATTGTGTAGTCTTCACTCTTCTAGTATGACCCAACTTGAACTCCAAAGCTCTTATTGTCGTATCAATTTGCACCCATATGAGTTCATCCTCTCCATACACATTCATTTGCTACCCTCAGCATGTCCGTCATCCATTCACTATTATAATTAAGCTCCTTAACATGTGTAGGATTGATGTCCTCATCCTTGTTTTTTGTTAGTCTCATTTGAAATCTTTCACATGGACACTTGTTGTATTTGAGAAAGACAAGTTTGCTAATTTTTGTTGCTCCATACAATTCCTCCTACTAGTGTGAATTTATTATAAGCGAAAAACAAACAAAAAACATAAGTGACTAAATGTAATATGACAAAATGACAAAATACTCAAAATCAAATAATTCTAAGTGTTCATGACTTTATGAAATCAAATATGCTCTAATTCCTCTTGCAATTGGAGGTGGTGTAACAAAGTCCAAGTATACAGATTGTAGTCCTCTTGAGCGTTGGAGTGAGGACTCTATACGAGTCCGATTAACACACTACATAATTTGAAAAACAACAATGTTAAACTTATATATCAAGTGAGAAAGAATTATTTACTAGAAAATCATACGTACTTAAATTCAATGGCCTCTTTTGCCATTGATAGTGGTGGTGGAATCTTATTAGTTTCTTATTGTGAGTTGTGACATCTTATAATAAATTAGAGTAAATTTCTTAATGGTATCCTCAACTATACATGTTTTTTACTTATTCTCGGAACAAGTAGATTGGAGTGGTAATAATCTAATGTTAACATCAAGACAACTAAGGTTAAAACTACACTAGATAAAAGAAATAGACATTTGATTGATTGATTGATTGTTTTCTAAATACAATTACAATCATTCCTTTATATAAAGAAATAAAGTAATAGTTTTCCAACTACCCACTACTTCCACAATTCTCAATGCATCATCATCGCTTAATAGTATGGGTTAAACAATGACTTACACACGTTCTCATATACAGCAAAGGAACACGTGTCACATTTACAACACATTAAAAATTCTCAATGTCGAAACCATGTTACAAAAAATATATCTAAAAAGCCTATAAATTCTCAAGTGATAAAAAGAAACACAGACCTAGACTTTTAAACACCTATTTCGTGCAACAATTTAATCTACTATATTTATCATCAACTAAAAAATACACATGCATAGCAAGTGCTTTTTGACCAGTATATCTAAATGGAAATGAGCAAATAATACTATTTATCTATGTTGAAGGAGCCACCAACATCAAAAGATGCATATTCAAATTCTTCTGCAAAAAAATTTCAACCAGTAATGCATATGAGTTCTAGCATGCTGCGAAAGGACAGCTCATAACATGGATATATTCCAAAAAATTCACACCTTCACTGATGATTTTACAATGTTGATGGAGATTGAGTTAACTCTATAGGCTCCATTATGCTTTATTAAGGAAACTGATTGTATAAAATGATTCAGAAAACTTAAGTAATCTTTATACCTGTGAACTTTGAAGACTCCTATATCCTCCTCATGGATTGAATTCTTCCCTTAAAGAAATCCATTGACTGAGAATAAATCACAGTCCAAGACTCACAAATATAATCAGGAACCAAAGAAAAAATTTTTAGTAGAAAAGAAACTATAATTTCATCCTCCATATCACAATCAGAGTATTCGGATTCAGGCAAACAAATGCCCTAACCTTAGAACAGCTGACCAGAGAAAAATTTCACCGTAAAGCTCAACATATGCCAACAAATGCCATAAAATGCCAACAAATTCCATATCAATATGTAAAGGAAGGGGTAAGAAAGTGTTTTAGTTGAGGTTTATACCTTCTAGTAGTTTACCTCGACGAGAGAAGACCAATATCGACGAGAGGCCGATCCCATCTGCAAGTAGGCAAGGGCCGAACCCATCGGCTAGACTATGCTCGGACGGAGAGGAGGCGGAGGAGAGGAAAGTCCCAGCGAATAGGCGTAGATTTGCTAGTAGGCGTAGTCTGGTCGGACTGAAGAGAGAAGGAGGGAGAGGCAGATCTGGGAGGTAGATTTGGGAGAAGAAGGAGCTATATTCTGTTCCTTGCTGCTCGGAGGAGAGGCGTAGCACGGAGGAAGAGGGAGATCTGCCTTCTTTCTCCCTTGTCGATCACCTTGCAGATCTGGGAGAGGGAGGAGCCATATTCTGTTCCTTGCTGCTTGGAGGGGAGGCGTAGCACGGAGGAAGAGAGGCAGATTTGGTAGAGGAAGGAGCCATATTCTGTTCCTTGCAGCACGGAGGGGAGGCATAGCAGGAGGAAGAGAGGCAGATCTGCGAGAGGCAGATCTGGGAGGTAGATCATTTCAGAAGAAAAAAAAAATTGTTCCTCCATCGGACACTATGCTAAGGATGAAGTTCTTCAACGACGGTGACATCCCTGGCTGCGCCGCTTTCCGCGATGTTGGGCATCACGAGAGCCGCAACAGTCAGCTCAGATATCGCCTTCTCCTTCATCGACCCAGATGCTATGACCTCCGCGCGTTTGGTGCTGAGGCGGACGCCAACGGGCCTGGGAGCGACCCGGAGGGGATAAGTTGATTTGACACGTAGCTAGAAACATCCTTTAGCGGACACACAACTGAATGGTTCGTCTATAACTCTACTAGTGTTTTTTCCCCTCATTGGAAATATCATAATTGATGATTTTTTTTCCATTTTTTCATAACTCTTACAAATATGAATAATCTAGATTCTAACATACCACTTCCATAAAATCAACCAATTGCTCTGTCGCAGTTTTTTTATTATTATAATCTGTTTGCATATATTTTTTCCTTGCGGTTTGTAAGATTTGAACCTTGGAGGAAAGTGAAACTTCCACGGCCAACTGCACCATGGTAGTTGGTTAATTGCTCTGTCGTAGTTGGTTGGACTCTATTTATTAGTTAAAGTTAGATTTTGGATATTGAAAATTATGCTCTTTTAAGAGCCAACTTCATCTACTTCTTTATTTACAAACCAATTAAAGTTAGATTTTGAGTACTTTATTTACTTCTTTCTGTTGCTCCTGCATCTTGGGTCAATATAATTTTTTTTCTTTAATTTGTTTTAGTTAATTGCATCTATCTATGTTTTGTTAACACTTGTGAAATCAAAGATTATATAACTAAATCTTCGATCTAAGTTGATTGCATCTACCTATGTTTAGTTAACTATAACCACTTTTGGCCACACAATTAGATAATTAGCCATCATACCAAACTAAGTCAAAATAAACGTGGATAGTGGTGCAAAAAAAAAGAGAGTATAACAAAGATATTAACATGAAACATTTTTGAGACAAAGGATATATTATCATAAATATATTATTGCAATAAAAAGAAATGAAAAGGAAAACCTGTGGTATATTGGTTAGCTATTCATTTTCTTATTGGGCCCATCCACCTCTTCACATATCAAAAGAAATTATTGTTGGGCCTGGTTAACCTAAGAGATAGGTTAGTAGAAACTACATGTAGGCCCAAGGTCGACAACTCAACTAGTCGTTGGAGGCGGTGGAAACCTCTGCTCAATGTGACCGTTACCAGACGGGCTACTCGCCTTCTCTCGTTCAAACTCCTCCACTCTCCTCAGCACTATCATCACTACCACATCTGACACAGAGAGAGAGAGAGAGAGAGAGAGAGAGAGAGAGAGATGGTGGCAAGGACTCCGCCGCTGGCGAGGGAGAAAAGGGCGGTGGCAGCAATCCTCAACCCCGCTCTCGTCAGAGAGACAGTGAAGAAGGTGAAAGATGTGAAACCTTCGGGGATCCTTCATGGAATATTGCTGTTTCGTTTCAGACATCTGATCTTCATCTTCTGTGCAGGTCGATAGATGTGTGGCTCGGCTGCAGGAGCTTCAGTACACAGTCTCCGGTGGAAGGAAGGTGGTGGGTGGTGTCAGCCTCAGCCCACGCAGCACCAGAGGGTACCTAAGGACTAGTCTTAGATGCAAACAAGAAACTCTCAGGTCAATTACAGATCTGTCCTTTTCCATTTCTCATATGGGTTCTTGTTTAATTGCTTTAGCTCTAGTCTCAAATGGGTCTTCGATGATTCCTCGATCTCTGTTCTCAATCGGTTTCTGGTTGTTCCTGGTTTTATTTGAATCGCTGGTCTCTAATCTCAACTGGGTTCTGTTTGATCCTTCCATCTCTAATCTAAAAACGTTATTCCAATATTTTCTAATTAATTGGTCGTTTTTTGTTCTGAAATGAAGGATGAAGAATAACACGGCACAGAAATCGCCTCCGGGAAAGTTTCCAGCCAATGCAGCAGGTAAGCTGTTGTCCGCACTTCATCATATCAAGTTTGTTCTTCCATTGGTACAAAAAGAAGAAGTGGGGAAAAAGAATAAAAATCAAAGAGTCATTTGCATAACAGAACAACTCACTTCACAACCATCTTTGTGAAAACTTAACCCAAGCAATCGTCATTATTGTTCAATATTTATCTTGTTTGCATTTCCTGTACCAAAAGAGGCAAGCCTTTCTCAAGATCACAGTTGACAAGTTTATCCATTGGATAAAAAACTTATAGAACTGGTGATCAGCTAATTTTCATCCCACTTCTCTGTTCTTCAAACCATGTGATTCTGAGCTTGAGACATAAAACAGGAGAGTGGCGTCAGATGTCACTACCAGCAATGCTTCTCGGAGAAACAGTAGTAGAGATCCTCCAAGCAACCCAATTCGCGAAACAAGCTGTGGTCGCAGTCAACACCATTCCCTCTCCTGACCCCAAAACTCCGACGACGACCCGCCGGACCCGGGGGAAACAGACACAGAACGACACACCGGAGCTCAGGTCACGACGGACTAGAGAAAAACAGCATCTTCTACGCACAATTCGAACAGAATCCGGGTGCGGATCTCCATCGCTCCCGAGAGCTAGAACTCGTATCACCTTCAAAGGGAACTCGCCACAAATCAGAAGAGAAGCCACTTACAGGCACGTGGTTGCAGCTCACAAGGTTTCTCCCAAGAACAGGCCTTGGGTCAAGAAGACCACACTCCTCTTCCCAAACCCCACCTTCAACTCCACCCACAATACTTCTTCTTCTTCACAACAAAAGGCGAAGTCACCCGAGACAACGAGAAGAAGACGGTCACCGCCGCATAAATTCATTGTAAAATCTCCGGTAGCGTCGAAAATTCAAGTCAGAATCAAGAGCCCACCGCCACCAGCCGTTGCCTTGTCGACACCGGTGAAACAGCGGAGGTCGTTCTCGCCGGCCATATTGGCGAATAGGTTGGTGTCACCTTTGAAGAGTAGGATCTCTGCAGCTTACAGGAGTAGGAGGAGGAGCACTGGTGGAGTGTTGCCAACAGCAGCAAATAGCTTTGCCATGAGCACACCAGTCGGACCACCAACGCCAACAAATACAAGGAAGTAGTAACAGCAGAAGAAAACACACCAGATCTTTGGCTCTTTGCTTGTTTGAAGGGCAACGCCAACAGCTCATTGCCGGTCAACCGCCAGAAATTAAGAAGGGTGGAATGGAGAGATCAGTTGTTGATGAGTATGATTTCTCAAGTATGCAATTTATAGTTGATTTGTATGATTTCTGTGTATAAGTTGTCTCAATAATTTGTTGTACAAGTTGTGTTTGTCTCAATAAATTTTGACCATATCAGAAGATTCCAGTACACAGAAATCATTTTTCTTCTTTGAAGAATTGGGCTGAGGAATTAGCTCCGAAAACTGGATGGAACACTAATGTTTTGTTTCTCTCCAGGCAGAAATAAATAATACAAGGCTTGGCGTTTGCATGTTTATCCCTAGACACATGAGAAAATGCATGTGCATCATGTCCCTGACATCTTTGGAATTGGCAGCGATGCTCCAGTAGGCTAGCCCGATAACCCGATTAAGGAAAAATCAAATAACCCCATAACCTTATTGATATTAAATAATAAAAATAAAAACAATTTGACGGCAGGACAAGGCAAGGAGTAGCGAAGTTAAAACTGAAAGATATGGAGAATTTGTTAACTAAGTTCAATATTTCACATCAAATAAAGGATAGCTTATTCAATACGTAGCTATTATTCCAGTTATAAGGTTGCAGATTTGAAAAAGGAAAAAGTTCAGTACTCCGTTGGACAAGTAATCTCATTCCTACTTTCACCCATTCCCAAGAGCAAGGATTCCCATTCCATTCGAATCAAGTTTTTTTTTAAAAAAAAAACCCGACGCCTCGCACACACACGCCCACCCTCGCCTCCTCCTCGACCCGCCTCCCTCGTCTGCTCCCCTCCCTCCACGGTCCTCCTCCGCCCCCTCCCTCCGAGTCCTCCGCGCCGTCGTCCTCGACCCCCCATCCGACGGCCAACTGTTCAGGTACAACTGTTCCAAGACGAACCCATTTTTCCTACTCCAAGATGAAGTATGTGAGCTTTGGTTTTTTAACTTGTCATTTTCTCTTCAAGAACACGTCAGTTTTGCAAGCTTGCTTGAGTTTTTTTTTGGGAACCGATCGTCCAATGATTTGTTGGAGTAGATCGGTCTGTGGAAGTTTTAATTTGCTTAATTTTCTGATTCCTAATGGTATTGGCCTTTCTGTTTTTTTTTTTTTTTGATAATTTTCTGAGATGGGAGAAATCTTCTTTTTCTGTTGAGTGTTCGATGCCGTTGTCATTTTGTTCTGTCTTAAATTATAGAGAATATGGTATTTGTTGATAAAACGTATTTGTTGATAAAACATGCTGTGGTTGGATTCTACACATAAATGAAGTTACTCTCATTTTCATCCTGTATGTTTTCTTCCAAATTGTCTACTAACCATAAAGCTGGCTCTTTTCTTTAAAATGAAATGGGTATGTTCCATAAATGTTTCACCAAGGAACAAGTAGAGATGTTGTTCTTATCAACTCTAATGGCAAAAACAAATAGAGATGTTGTTCTTGTTGTTATAATCATGTAGTGTTGTATAAGATGTGTTTGTTCTTATTATTGTTGTTGATTGTTGTATTGTCTATCTTAGTTGGCATCAATAAAAGTTTGGCAAGATAAAAAAGTATGAGGAGAAATGTTATCTTATTTCTATACTTGTAGCTTGAGATATTACATATGGTAAATTGATTTTTGCACCTTGTTGGAGTGTTAATTGAATATTTATTTCAATTAAAGTTGCAGCTCTTTTCTTTAATTTTTTTCCCGAAATGACAGATATTTTTGTTACTATATGGTTGTTACTTTTCTAAATTTTGTATTTCCATTTTGATTCTATTCTTCTGTGACAAACGATGGAAAGTAATTGTCTATCAATTTCACTCTGTAATTTGATTGCATACTAAACACAAGATTCCATTCCATTCTAAGCTTCATTTCATTCCTGTCTATTTTCATTCCAGTATAGCAAACACTACATAACTCTCTCTCGCCTTCCAATCTCCCATCACCATCTTCATCATTGACATCCACTGCTTCACCATTTCAGGCTCTTTTACAATTTTGCAATTTGATTTAATAATTCTGTTTCCCTTTCTTTTCTTTCTTCTCAAAAAAACAAGGGTAAGGGTTAGATTCTGTGAAATCTAGCTTCCCACCCTTACTGGTGCGTTTCAACCACTACGGTTTCGATAGCAGCTGACCTTGCTTCCACTTCCTCCACTGAATTTCATCACAGAACGCAAGAGAACAGTCGACTGTATGCTAAAGTTTCCTCTCTTTTTTCTGCAGTTTTTATTCTAAATTGTTTTGAGGTTTGAACGTTTGTGTAGAGAGTGGAATGGATGATGACAAAGTGCTGAAGAACCTGCGGACTGCAGTGTTCAAGGAATCCGAGACTCTGGATGATGGCAACTTCCAGAAGATCAGCGGTTATGATTTCAACCATGGGGTGGACATGATCGAGCTCTTGAGGTCCATGGCCTCCACTGGTTTCCAGGCATCCAACCTTGGGGATGCCATTCAAGTCGTCAACCAGATGGTGAGTTTTTTTACGTACTTGTTGAAGTCATTATTGTATTTTTTTTTTGTGGAATGAAAAGGGAAACTATTATATTATATCATGACAATGAATTACAATCTCCTATATATAGGAGAAGATATACTTAACCTACAAGCAACCTATTACCTGGATAACATAAAGATCCATATAAAGATCCATTTATTCTAACATTCTCCCTCTAACTAGAGCATCTAACATGCACAGTTTGTTACATAAATGGATACGAAGAAGAAGACTTGATTTAAAAAAAAATACTAATAGAACAATCAGACTACTGCATCAACACGTAGACTTGACAGATCTATGTGGAATGAAAAGGGAAACTACTATATTATATCATGATAATGGATTACAATCTCCTATATATAGGAGAAGATATACTTAACCTACAAGCAACCTATTAATTGGATAACATAAAGATCCATATAAGGATCCATTTATTCTAACATTTTTAAACCACAAACCTGGATCAAAAAATGGATTGATTAGTAATTCATTGGTTTAAGTTTGGAAGTTGCTGACAGAGCACAGTCCTTTCTTCTGTGACATACTGTAATCTCTAATGTTCTTGCTTTATTGGGTTGAAGCTAGATTGGAGGTTGTCCCATGACCAGCCAGATGAAGACTGCAGTGACGAGGAGCGCAGTCCAGCTTTCAGGGAGTCTACCAAATGCAAGATATTCCTGGGTTTCACTTCCAATCTCATTTCGTCTGGCATCAGGGAGACGATTCGGTATCTGGTGGAGCATCAAATGGTGAGCGAAATATGCTGACAGAGCTGTTCAAAAAATGTTATAGGTTTATTGTGGATACTAAGTAGTACAATTCCTTGTGGACCTACCTAGATAACTGGATACAAATGTCTGCAATGCATGAAATTCCAATGATAGTTCAGTGAGTTGAAATTATAGCATGATATGTTGAGGCTCTTGAGCTTTATGAGAACAATTACTGCAAACCTTGCTGTCTTACTATTGTATCAAGTGCAAATTGTGTCAACCCATGTATTTTTCTTTACTTTTGCCATTTTCACTTAAAAGGCTTGGAGGAATACGTCAAGCTGTTCACACTTCACAGGGGTCAACTTTGGACCCTAGGAGAGGCCACTGACTCCAATCATCGTCCTTGTATGATCGAATGCTACTTTGCTAAATATGAGTGACTGTCCATCCTACATCCTAAACATTCTTGACAACCCATATTTGTCTCAGTGGTTTTGTCACATATCTAAGTCCTCTTCCCAATTACTTAGATTCTCATAATTGATGATTCTGCAGGTAGAAGTAATTGTCACAACTGCTGGTGGTATAGAAGAGGACCTTATAAAATGCCTTGCACCTACATATAAAGGTGATTTCTCTATGCCTGGGGCTCTCTTGCGCTCAAAAGGATTGAATCGAATTGGAAATTTATTGGTGCCTAATGACAATTACTGCAAATTTGAGGATTGGATTATTCCTATTTTTGATAAAATGCTACAAGAGCAGTCAACAGAGGTAAAACTTCATTTTCTTGGTTCCTAAGATTTAGTATGGTGAATTGGCGATGATAGCAAGCTATAGGAATTTATATTAGCCATTGGCATGGAGATGTTCAACAAGGTTTTTTGACTACCTTATCAGCTTACATAACTATATCAATGTTCTTGTATTAGAACCCAGTTAACATACCTCTAATATTCCTATTTTTGTGCTAGTTACTTTTTTAACCTGGTAGACAATTTCTTTTGAAATGCTTTAGGGCCATAAGCCATATTCATTATTATTTTGACAAGAAAGATAATTTAAAGTTGTTTGTAATTTAAGGAAAAGCTAACCTACTTAATTCCTCCCATAATCTGTTATTACTACTCATGTGTAGAATTCTAGACTCTTGTAGATGGTGATATTTAACAACATTAATTTCCCATGCACACTGCTAACCTAGTTTCATGAAACCCAGGATGTTTTTTGTGCCATATGAAGTGGGAAGTGTTACATTAAGTATGATGGGTCATCATTTGATGTTTGATGCTGTTATTTTCGTGCACATTGCTAACCAACCCTCCCCACTTTGTTGCAGAATGTCCTGTGGACTCCATCAAAGGTGATTGCTCGTCTTGGAAAGGAAATCAATGATCCAAGTTCATTTTTGTACTGGGCATATAAGGTGAAAGCAGAAACCAATGCTAAAGCTTTAGATTGTTTTGCATCTTAGATAGCTTATATAATATATTGTGTATTAATTTGTAGAAGTTACTGCTCATGTGTCCATGACAAGTATCTATATAATTCTATTATTCTAGTGAAATTGTTGCTCTGTGATGATTGGATATTTAATTTACTAGACAATATTGTTACTAACTTGCGATCGTTCTACAGAATGGTGTTCCAGTATTTTGCCCATCCCTTACTGATGGGTCCCTTGGAGACATGTTATATTTGCATTCATTTCGGAATCCTGGTTTAGTTGTTGATGTCGTGCAAGGTTGGTTTCATCTCCATATAATACGTTGTTTGTTTATCCAACAGAAAAATAAACCCATGTTATGCATTTTACAGACATTAGGGCAATGAATGGTGAAGCTGTCCATGCTGGTCCAAGAAAGACAGGCATTATAATTCTTGGAGGGGGGCTTCCAAAGCACCACATCTGCAACGCTAATATGATGCGTAATGGTGCAGATTATGCTGTTTTTATAAATACAGCACAGGAGTTTGATGGGAGTGACTCTGGGGCACGCCCTGATGAAGCTGTTTCATGGGGAAAGATACGTGGCTCAGCAAAAACGGTTAAAGTAAGTTCTTTTTGCACATCAATTTCCTAATGATGCAACTTCATCCTCTCATTTTCCACTTTAGTAGAATTGTTGTAGTTTGTAGTAGTCCTAATCATCTTTTAAACACAAGCATAAGCACTGCAATGTTCACATCAAATAGGTTGGCATGTTTAGTCTCCTCAAGTCTAGACTTGGAAAGGTCCGACGGTCTGGCCTGACAAAAAATCGGGCCAAGTTGACTAGAACCTAATAGGGCCAAGGGTTTGGGATTTTGTCCCGCAGCATGCAATCTGGCCTAACTCGATCCAATTTTATGACCCAGTTTAGGCTTAAAATAGTCTTAAATAAAAATATTTAATTTTAGATATAAATATTATTTTTTAACTTATAATATTTTTTTAGAATGTATTTTAACCATATAAAATAAGAAATGGATGTCCATTTTAAAAATAGGATGCCTTGTATAATAGAATAGATGTCCTATTTAAAGGAATAGATGTTTGTTTCTTCTGGAGAACTTCTCTAACTAAAAAAATAGATATCCATTTCTCAAAATGAATGTCTATTTTTATTGATTTTATAGATATCAAATTTTAACGGTTATAAAATCTAACCGTTGGATGAAGTGGACACTTGTATTCAAAAATGGACACTTACTTTCATAAATGGATGAACATATGTTTGTACTTGTCTTTTCTTTTTTTTACTTTTTAAATTTCAACCAATTTAAAATAATCAATGTCTATAAAATAAAGTTGGATGAAGTGGACGTCTATTTCAGAAATGAATGTCCACTTATAAACATGGACGTTCTGACGTCTGTATTTTTCTTGACCTTTTTTTCTTTTAAATTTTAATGGTTATAAAATAAAATCATTGAATCAAGTGGACGACTTCTTTTAGAAATTGTTATGCATTTCTAGAAATGGATTTCCTTTTTTGAAAAACAGATGTCCATTTTGTTCTGATAGTTTCTAAAAGTTGTATTTGTAATTATCATAATACTTCATCGACAATTTTATTCTTTCCAACAACTTTATTAATAGCTATTGGAGTTTTGAAATATCTCTAAATAGTACGCCATTCTCTTCTTTAATTTCTTCTTCTAGGTTCTTAGTCTTTTGTAATCTTTCTCTCAAATCTCAAGTGTTCAAGTGGAAGTGGAAGTAGATGTTATTGGTCTCAAGTTTTTTTGACTCTACGTACTTTCGCTAATTGCCATCAACATTCCTTTGTTCTTATTTTCTTCTTAACTTTCTTTTTTATAATTGATTCTTTTAATTTTTTTTGAAGTCTATTATTATTGTCTTAGTAGTTTATTGTTGTTTCATAAATTATAATGGTTAAATGATTTTATTCGTGACAGCCGAAATTCTGTGGAAGATTTAGATAACATAGGAATGGTACTGGAAGATTTAGAATCCATACCATCTGGTTCTAATATTCCATTGCCATCTAATTTTAATATTCCAAATTTTAGAAAAAAGAAAAAAAAACAAATGTTTGGATTTATTTGACTGAAAAGCCTAATGATATCAGGAAATGTACATGTAATATATGTGGTAATAATATCATATATATCTTAGGAAAATATCAGATGTTTAGACTTATTTAACTGAAAAGTCTAATAATGTGTAAGATTAATACCACATATATTATTGTCACATATATTACGTGTGTATTTCTTAAGATCATTATACTTCTCAGATAAATAAGTCCAAACATCTGATTTTTTTTTTGGAGTTTGAAACATTAGAACTAGATAATTTGGATTTTAAAATTTCTACTATCATTCATGTATTATCCAAATCTTCTATGATTTTTTGAGTATTAGGAATAAAATTATTTGATTCATTGATCATTATGGTTTATGAAATAAAAACAAACTACAAAGACAATAATAATAAATATTTCAAAAAATTGAAAGAATAAATTATAAAATAGAGGGTTTAGAATAGAATAAAAATGGGAAAGAATCAAGGAATATTGATGGTGATTGACAAAAGTGTAGAGAGTCAAAGAACTTCCACTTGAGAGTTGATAGTAAGATTGCAAGAAGTTAAGAACTTCGAGAAATGGATTTAAGAAGTAAGATGTTTTGTGTGCATGGAAGAGGAGAATAGGATATTATTTATAGTTGTTTTAAAGCTTCAATAGTCAAAAATATAATTGTTTGAAAGGATAAATTTGTTAACGAAGTTTTACAACAACTAAAAATACAACTGTCTGAACAACTAAAGTTGAGAAACAGACATTTGTTCTTAGAAGTTTACGACCATTTTTGAAAATGGACATTTACTTGATTTAACAATTGTATTTTATGGCCGTTAAACTTTAAAAGTAAAAAAATCATGAAAAATATAGACGTCCATTATTTAGAAATGGATGTCGTTTCTACTTATGGAAATAGACATGCACTTCATCCAACGGATTTATTTTATAACCGTTGAAATTTAAAAGTAAAAAAAAATTGAGAAAAGATAGACGCCCATTTTAAGGAATGGACGTTCGTTTTTTATTCAGGAAGTTATCATGAAAAAATAGACGTTTGTTGTGTCATATAGGATGTCTTATTTTTAAAATGGATGTTCATTTTTATATATAGTTAAAATACAATATAAAGTAATTATTATAACTTAAAAATTAATATTTATATTTAAAATGACATATTTTTATTTAGGACTTTAATCAGGTCTAGGCAAGCTATGTTCCTGCTCGGGCCCAAACTGAGCCATGAGCTGCAGGAGAAAATGGCCGTCCCTAGCTCGGTTCTTGGTCCTATTGGGTTAGCACTGGGTGAGCTTGGGTACCATTGTGGACTGCCCGATCCAAATTTCCAAGTCTAATCCGGTCCGAATTTTCAAGTCTGATTGTTGTTTAACATGAAGAGAGGACATGGATTCTCAGTTAGTCCATTTCCATTTTTTTCCCTCAAGAATACCTTTCCAAATCACGATAACATGGTAGTTCGAGTTAAACTTAATTTATCTCGAAATTCTTGGGTTTCAAGAAATGCTATTAAGGAAGTTTGCTTCTTAAAATTTATAGATTATAAATAATTTATTGCTCAAACAGGGTAATAGTTATATTTGTATATGTTAGGCTTATATTCATTACTGACATTGAATTGCTTCGTTTTGATTTCGAGCCTTCTAATTTTCAGTTTATTATGGTGCAAATACATGGCTGAATTTATTAGGTCCATTGTGATGCTACCATTGCCTTCCCGTTACTTGTTGCTGGAACATTTGCGACAAGGTTTTGACAACTTCTTGTGTCATCTAACTTCAAAACTAACAATATTAAGGTACTGTTGAGTTTATTTTTGTTCTTAATAATCTTATCTATGACAGAAAGAGATTCCGCTCACTTCGGTTTCAATGCGCATGAATTTGCTATATATTTTTATGACAAAAACTTGTCTGTTGTTTTCTGTCTTTTCAATTTTCACTGTCTAAAGAATCCCTGCTTTGTGGCCATGAACTGACATCTGATGCCATGTAATTTCATTTCAAACCTACCAAGAATTCCTTGGTGGTGTTATTTCAGAAGGCGGGGAGCTCTAATTTAGCGAGGCCAGTGTTTGTTATGAGTTTATGACTATCTTGACAGACTGATCTGATGGATGGCAATGAGAGCCCATCTGCTGAGTTTTGTTCTCATCTCTTTATGCTGCGGAGTATATATATTCGTAGAGAGCCATTGGTCCACTGGAACGCCTTACTAGATTTACTATTACTGTATTGGAAAACGTGTTCTCTAGTGTATTCATGCCCTCGTACCAAGAAAAACAGGTTCAACAGTATGTAGTTATAAAATTCTTAATGTCAGCATTTCTTTTAAGATTTACTATTTATTGTCACAGTTTCATATTATTTTATTTTCTGTTTCTGTATTCTCAAAGTAATGGAAAATCTAGTACCAATGGAATTCGTGACCATCCCATTTGGAGTTCTCGTCAACATCATTGCAAGGACCATTTTTTTAACAAAAAGTTCTATACCATTAGAATTTGAAACTGTAACTTCTTAACTGGAGTGATGGTTGCATATTAAATGAGTTATTTTTTATTCGATTCATTGCAATCAATGATCTACCAAAATTTACAACATAGCATGTATCTCAAGTTGAAAGCTTTACATATTCCGTCTCCCTCTCTTCCATTGTTTTTTCCGATGATCTCTACTCTTTGAAGCAGGGATTTTATTTTATTATTTTTTTATTAACGGTGAACGAAGACGTGAGGCAAAGATCAGAAAATTTTCTTCCACAGCTAACATTTAGTGGTCGTCTTTTTTTCAAATGGTAGTTAATTGTTGACACCAAGGTTCAATACTTGAAGGAGACCATGAGACAATACTTTGAACAACTCAACTGAGTTGCTAGTTTACATTTACTGTAATGATCCCCAAAAGGATGCACACTAGCAATGGATTCACCTAGTGACTGCAGAAATAAAGAAAGTTACCAACAAGAAAAGATCATATGAATGATAGTAGAAGATTCATCTTTTTTAATACGACCACACAACAAATGCTTGAGTTCTCTGCATATACCTTTCGAGATGATAATCGCCAATACAGACTAAAAATTAAATGACAACACAATAAATACCATGTCCAAGTTAAATGTGAATTCAGGTAGTAAATTAAATTGTGAGTTTACATGCGGCTTCCTTTTATCCATTTTAAGTATAGTTCAAAAACAACACCATGTAATGAAATTTGCGTACGATAAACTTGTAAAGTAATTATGTAAAGGAAATCACCAATTACCATAATTGAATGGACGACCAGGATATTTCATTATATACCACAGGAACCAGAACAATAGGAAGTATGCCCAATACCATCTTATTAGAAAGAATAGGATTTCAAATTACACCATCATACATTACAACCTTTGGAACAAAAAGATAGGAAAAACCCATATACATTATCCAAATAAATACAAATGAACCCTGCTCAAGACACTTAGCAAACCATAAATAGAGGCACTAAGCAACCAGGCGAGTACAAATGCAAGAATAACCTAATTCAATGGGGAGGAAAAATAGGCTCCAGCAAGCAAAGCAATAACTATGGACTACTAGTTTGCCATTAGAAAGAAGTATCATTCAAGACCACTATGAATGCTAACGACAACTCAACAATACCACAGAGCAAATGTAAATCATACGACCAGAACATGACCAATTTTTCTTCTTAAAACAGATCTAGCTTCCATTTCGGTTGGGTATAGAAATTATCTTTTGGAATCTCAATGGCTGACTGGAATTCAGAGTCGGACAAATAAGCCTAGAAACAAGTACATTTGAAAGCATGTCGGTGTGTTAACAGTTCAGAAAATCATCCACTTTCAGTGGACACTTGATTATAAACAATGAGAACACAGATAGAACCTCTCGTCTTTTGTAATCAATTCCCTTGATGGGATTGGTGGAATTGGCTTTCAAGCGTGTGTAACTGAATGTGCATGCACCTCCATTCTCATTTGTCTCTAGTTCCTCAAGTTTCACTTCAGGAGCAGCATCACTGCTTTCTGTTACAGATCCAACATCCTCAGTATACTCTTTCTCTGATACATACTCAGGCTCCACCTCAGAACTTCGATCTTCGCTCTGTGTCCTACCTGCAACAAGTGCCTCTAAATTCAAACTTCAGATGAATTGAGAGATGTAGGGTTTTCTTTCTACTTTCTGTGTGATGTGCATGTAGAGACTTCCCTCAAAAGAATATTCAAGATGGATGACAATACTAGCTGGAAATGGATTTACTAAAAATGCTGCAGTCAAGACTAACTGGCAGCAAATTATGGTGGAAGCTTAAGGTTTGTCTGGCACTCTATTTGAAACTGTAGCTTTTGATGAGAAGAATTTTTCAAAAAAAAACAAAAACTGCTCCAAATGTGTCCTCCTTCCAATAATTTTTTAAAAAGCAGTAACCAACTTTTCTGTAGTTTTGAACTAAAAGGGTTGTTGGCATAAAAGTTGTAACAGAGCTTTTGCCAAATAACTGGCTTTCGATCAAAAGCACTTTTTCCCACATGTAGTTCCAAATGGACCATTAGTAAGAAATATCAGCATTTAAACAAGTTAGGATACAGAAAAGGGCATCTTCCTAAATTATAAATCTTCGTAAACATTTGCTAGGCGAAGCTTTCACAGATCAATAATTTGTGATATCCGGAGCTGCTTGGTTCAAATAAATGTGATATTGAAAATGATAGATTAACCTTCCATGCAAAGAGAAAATGATGATAGAAATTTAATTTTTATGCCAAGTTGTCCAAGGCAAAAGGGGAAAAAATTGTGTACCAGAAACTGGGGAAGGACTTCTACTGAATCGTGCAGGAGACTCGGCAGTCAAAACATTGGACAAAGCAGCAACTGCTGCAGCCCTCTGTGAGGCCTGGACTGAATGAACTGGCTTTGACACAGAAGGTTGTGTTGAAGTGGGATTAAAGGCAGAAGTCAATGCTGCCATTGCTGAAGCCCTTTGAGTAGGGCCACTATGATTTGGCAGATTAGACCTTTCAGATGACTGCAGCAAACAATAAGAATTTCTTTAGAATATCTTTGCAATATCAGTTATATAAATAATAAGTCCCTTGAGGTACCACATCTTATGCCAAAAGTGGGAAGTCTATGTTCCTCAAAGGTTGTGAATTTTTTCAACATAACAAGCTGAAAGTTAGTTAAGTCGGTTCTTTTGGAGTCAGTACCTCAGCATGTGTTGAAGTGGGATTAAATGCAGAAGTTAATGCTGCCATTGCTGAAGCCCTTT
>JAMKQA010039897.1:0-18181 GCA_024699735.1 Posidonia australis | reverse complement strand
GGTGCTCCGAGTGATGTACCGATATTCCCTGATTCGGAATACCGAAATATTTCGGTATGCCGATTTGGATATAAGCTACAAAAAGCTTCTATCTTTGCATATGAGTCCAATCACATACATAAATGAATATTATGCTTTTGTAAATGATGTTCTTATTCAATACTTGAATATTTCATATTTTCTTAAGTGATTATTAACATTTAATCACATTTCATTTGTTATCATCGAAATATACTTATAGATTTTTTCAACAAAGACAGCATGTAGGGGGTGAGAAAGTCGACAAAGCCCAACCCCAAAGACACAAATAGACTCGACAACGCTAAGGGAACATTTTCGAGAATTAAGAGGGGGGAGGATTACCTAGATGAAGGCTGGGTTGTCCTTTCGGCGAGGCTTGACGACGTCCTCTAGTAGTGGCTGCTTTGGTGATGGTGGTTGCGGTTGTTAGGGATCGGAAGAGGTAGTGGGTTTGGGTGCTTGATGGGGATTTTCTCTTGGGTTTCAAATAGTCGTCCTATGGATTTCAGAACCCTCCCTTTAGTCGGTAGTGAGGATGATTTTTATATGCCGGTGGAGTTCTCCAGCGTTGTCGATCTCCTTCGCCAGCAGAAGAGGGTCGTTGGATCGAGCTGGGCTAGACGGGAGCTGGTCGAGGATCGTACGGGGACAACTGCTGGTTGAGGACTGGCGTTGGAGATTGTGGGTATCGTCAAAGATCATGACTTGACTTGCACTGGAGAAGAGCGGGCTTGTCGTCGGAATTATTTTTTGATTTTCCTAAGTTCTTGATTGAGAAAGAAATGAATGATGTAATGGGCTTGGAATGGGCCTGTGTGAGTGGACTTTTGGATTTTTAAATGTTTTAGCTTTTGATTAGGGTTTAGGGGTTTTTGGTTTTATTTAGTTTAGGTTTTTGTGGTTTTAATTATTTTAGGTTTTTGTGATTTTAATTAGGGCTCTGGGTTTTATTTTTTTAAAGTTTAATTAAGTGATTTTAATTAGGGCTTTTGGATTCTAATTAGAGTTTTGGTTTTTATTATTTTAAGTTTAATTAAGTGATTTTAATTAGGGGTTTTGGTTTTAATTTTAAGTTTTTGTGATTTTAATTAAGGTTTTGGGTTTTATAGTTTAATTAAGTGTTTTTAATTAGGGTTTTTGGGTTTTATTATTTTAAGTTTTAAATGGATTAGATTTAAGTTTAAATGAGTTTAAATGGATTAAGGCTTTGTGTTTAAGTTTGAAATTTGATTAATTGAAGATTAATCCAAATTTAGATTTTGATTTAATGAGTTTTTACTTGATTTGATTAAAGATTTAATTAGGATTTTGGTTTTTTACTTGATTTAGGTTTTAATTAGGGTTTTTCCTTAATTATCTTGAATTTTTAATGGTTTAAATGGATTTTACTTGATTTTGGTACTAATTAAGGTTTTTACTTAATTAATTTGAGTTTTTTTAATGGCTTAAATGGATTTTATTTGATTCTGGTTTTAATTAGGGTTTTTACTTAATTAGTTTGAGTTTTAAATGGTTTAAGAGATTTTATTTGATTTTGGTTTTAATTAGGGTTTTTACTTAATTAGTTTGAGTTTTAAATGGTTTAAGTAGATTTTATTTGATTTTGTTTTTAATTGAATGTTTTAGCTTAATTAATTTAAATTTTTTATATTTAAGTGGATTTTATTTGGTTTTGGTTTGGATTAAAAGTTTTTACTTAATTAATTTTTGTTTTTTGATGATTTAAGTGGATTTTATTTGGTTCTTGTTTTAATTAGGGTTTTCACTTAATTAATTTGAGTTTTAATGATTTAAGTGAGTTTTATTTTAGTTTGAATTTTTTAATTATGGGTTTTTGCTTTTATTGGTTTGGATTGGGTCAAAATGAGCTTGTGCGAGCTTAAGCAGGCTTAGGTTGAGCTAGGGTTCAAGTGGAGTTAGGGTTTTGGGTTTAATGGTCGCAACCATAGTATCTTTGCAGAGGAGTCTATTGCCAAGTGACTGCAAAATCGGGGTGTCTACAATAATATATACTTTTATTTTATTATTTATAACTAACTTCTTGTATTTATTGTTACTAGATAGGTACACTAAACTATACCCAAAAAAATATGGGGATGAAAATCTTGGTGAACACTCAACATTTAATAAGAAACTTTGGAAGCAAGTTTCAAAGGAAAGGAATGTCAGTAGTTCGTCAAGAAAGCAAAGTCTAAGTGGTGTTTATCCATACTACTCAAAAGAGTCTACTATTGGTTCTTCTACGACTTCTAATATGCAATGTAGATGTTTAATTCAGGCTTCTATCCCACCTGATCAAGATTTTTTTTTGTTCCTAGTTGTCAAAGATGGCAACTTCAATATGTTCTGATATAAGACAAGAAATAAGGCATGAAATAAGTTCAAAAATAAGGGATGAAATACAAGCTCTAGAGGACTAACTTATAAGGCAACGTTTTATATAGTTTTGAATTTTTTGACATACATTTGTTATGTTGAATTCAACCTTATAATGTAATGATTATCCATCATAACATATAGTAAGTTTGTTTTTTATGATCAGAAGAAATGCAGACGAGTATGAAGCTAATTTGTTGAGTGATGAAGACAAACATTACGAGTAGTATACACATGATCATCATTCTGTCCATGCATCTTCCTCAAAAGGTAGAGAAAAGTAAGCCAATCAAAGAAGATAATGACTTGTATTATATCATTTTGATTGGAAATGTAAAACCAGTTTAGTATTGTATTATATTCAATGTCGTAAACAAATAGATATGTAAAACTTTATGTTGTAATATTAATTGATACATTTTTTAGAAATTACATGGATGTGTAATGCATATATGTGTGATTTAGTGTATTTGTGAATGCATTTGAATGTGATTTTAGCAGCTATATTCTGGTAATTTCAATCATTGATGATACTGATTTATTTTTTTAAATTGCCTAAAAATAGGGAGGAATTTTCTTTACAATGTCCTTGCAAAACTAGTTGTTTCTCCCAAAAATAATGAGGACATTGCGAACACAAGTTCTCGCAATGTCTTTAAACAATATATTAGCCAACAACACCATGGCTGCGAATAATTATTGAACGTCGAATAAAATAGAATTGTAGTATACAAACAATATATTAACACCAAAATCATCTAGAAAAATTATGAGGAAGCAATATAAAGCAATAATAGCAAAACAAATCAATAAAACACCAAATTTACATGGAAACTCGAAAAGTAAAAAACCACAAGGTGTGCTAGCACTATCTCTATTAGGATATGAACAATGTCTTTACAAATTCTCTTCACAACTTGAGAAGTAAACAAGAGAGATACAAGATTATCTCATTTAGGTTGAAAAACCCTAGATCTCTCCAACAACTCCTTCCTTCAAGCCTACACTTGAAGAAGTATAACGACCGACATCGCTACACCCAAGATTTATTGGTCGAAATAAATCAAGCATAACTAAATACTCAATTTATAGAATTATTAAAGGTTAATTAAAGTGTCTAACTATTAGGAACTTGTAGTAAACGACTAGGTGAATCCGATTATATGTACTAGTGTTAAACACAACTACTTGTTTACACCTACAACTAAAACCATAGAAAAGCACATGTGAGTGATCAAAAAAGTCACCTAGTACATACCCCACGAAAACCAAAACCACGTAAACTTGGCCTTCAATTAGAATCAAATTGGATTTAAAACATTTTCCAAAACTTTATTATTTCCTTTGAAAACACCATTAGCAGCAAAAACACCAACACCATGAAATTGGGCCCCACTAGTCAAATCCTATGGAAAACTATGATGCCACACAATTGAAAAAACACCAAGCCACACAAGCACACCAAAAAATGCCTTGAGTCATGTTGCTCGGCCCTATGCAAACCAACTTAAGCCACAAGTAGCCATTAAAGTGCACTACACTACTATAGACAAGCCACCTTACAAGGAACAAGTTTGTTGTTGGTTTCTTCCACCTGAAGGATCCTCTAAAGGCTAACCACATAGTAGGAAAGTTTGTTCACCCTACACCTAGGCAAGCCGTCCTCTCTCAATAGGACATGTGCTCTACCCGTACTAGTTACACACCTACAGGATACGCCTTCTTGGCGTCCACACTACGGTGCCTAGAATAACTAGAGTGTCATACCTCCAGCACTCGGAGCAACCGAAGTGTCATATCTCTAGGTTCGGATGGCATCTCGACCTATGGACCTTAGCTTTGGTCTCATGGACAAAGATCCAAGAGTATCATACGTGTAGGATCCGACAAACACTTGTCTATAGCCTATTAGTCTCAGACCTCAACCCAAGTGATGTTCTTAACCACCTAAGAATGTCGTCATATTCCATTGTTTAGGCAGCACGACCCTCTGGTATCTTAGTCCACCACCAAAAAGCATGGAAAATCTTTTTCAAAACATTACCACATTTTCTAAAAATCATTTTCAAAACCATTTACATATCATCAAAATATCCAGAATACCAAAACACCACTTAACAATATCTAAAACACAAAAACTAGGCCACCACACCAGTTTTGGGCCCACTATTAGGCCCAAAACGTGGGACCAACCCATGAGTGTAATACATGGGGCTAACCTACAATACCAACTGATGGAAGTCCCCTACACCCACAGCTCAAACAGCTACGAGTGTAGTAATCCAAAAACAATCATTGTTCTTGGAAACTCTAGCAATCCCACCACATACAACCACAAAATCCACAAAAATAACCAAAACGAAGGCATTTAAGTACTCTACAATGTGGTACAAAAATCAAAGCATTCCGAAAATTGAAGCTCAAGATATGAAAATCGAAAGGGAGTAAGCACAGTCAGGTGCACTATTCATCCACACCATAAATTGCTGTAAAAGCTACTATAAATCTTTTAAAATCATTAAATCATTACCAAGCATCCAAAACATGCTAAACTACATATTTGCATCATTTGGAAACAAAATTGAAGAGAAATGGTGAGGTGTGCGCCTAATAGAAGCACACAGAGGCTTCCTCAATGCCAGTGACCCAACAAGCTTCTTCGACAATCATTGCCATTCCAGAGCTTCCCAAGACTCCACACGAGGTCGCTCAGCCATTGGAAGATGACCGGAGATCTCCATGCCTCTCACCAAAGCTCTGATCCCCTCTCTGTCTCACTCTCACTCACACACACACTCTCTCTTGCAGAAAGAGGAGGAAGAAGATGGGAAGGTTCAGGGAGATGGAGGAGGATGGAGGAAGAAGAAGAAGGAGAAGAAGTGTTGCAAAGGTCAGTGCACCCACTGAGCTTGAGAAGAAAAGTGGAAAACGTGAGGAGTCTCAAGCACGCTTCTCCCTCTTATATAGTTGTGGGTCGTGGTGGTTGACATGCATGTACAACCAACAGTCCACACCTACTCCTCAAGCATCAAGCAACCCACTCCATGAGCTTCAATGACTCCTCCACTCCAAGACCAACAATCCCTCAAGTACACGGCTCCAACAACTCCACGATTAGCACCAACCGAAAATAAGAAAACTGTATTAACTAAATGCACACCACAGAACAAACACGTGGCACCAAGCCGTGGGAGCCATTTGTGAGAACAACCCAAGAGCCCAATATGCAGAACCAATCCATGATAGGAACCTGCGGTTCTAGTTAATTTAGTGGCCAGAACAAAAATTAAAGACCAAAATACTAATCACAGATCACAGAACTCATAGAATAAGGCTGCATGCCAGTAACACCTAGCCACAATTAAAATTCATTAATTCTAAATAATCACAAGAGCAAATGAATTTTCGAGTGCTATATCCTAACCATGTTACAAAGAGATTTCAACTTCGAAATAACTAGTAGGCAAAAAGATAAGGATACTAGGCGAGAAAAGCATCTTCATGCTCCTAAGTGGCCTCCTCTACTCTATGATGCTGCCATCGCACAAGAATAAGCGGAATCACCTTGTTCTACAACACCTATTCCTTCCAGTCAATGATCTAGGCAGCATCCTCTACAAAAGATAGATCTTGTTGAAGTACCTCTGGTTGAATTGGGATCACCTGCGATGCAACCACCAGACGCTTCCTCAGTATGGAGACATGGAAGACATCATGAACTGACGACAACTTTGGTGGTAGATCATGCCTATAAGCAACTTCACCAATTCTCTGTGTGATTTAGTACGGGCCAATATATCTCGAGCTTAGCTTCCCATACTTCTCAAAACTCATTACGCCCTTAGTCGGTGACACTTTCTAGAAAACATAATCTTCTACCAAGAATTCTAGCGATCTCCTCATCCGGTTAGCATAGCTTTTCTACCAACTCTATGTAGCTATAAGTCTCTTACAGATAATATCCACCTTATCTACATATAGCTGCACGATCCTTGGATCAAGGGGTTGTCATTCACCTACCTCGCTCTAGCAAACTAGCGATCTACATTGCTTACCATACAAGACTTCGTATGGCACCATCCCAATGCTAGAGTAGTAGTTGTTATTAAAGGTGTAGACACCTCAATTTTTCAGTCACTTGGTGGCAGACACCTTTGGAAAGATGCTCTGGTTGCGACCATCAAATCCAAATCCTAACTCTACCTAAACCCACTTAGGCCCATGTAAGCCCATTTAGGCACACACAAGCCCACTTTGATCCAATCTAAGCCAATCAAAGCAAAAACCCTTAATTAAAATGAAACTCATTCAAATTATTAAAACTCAAATTAACTAAGCTAAAACATTCAATCAAAACCAAAATCAAGTAAAATCCATTTAAACCATTAAAAAACTCAAGGTAATTATGTGAAAACCCTAATCCAAAACCAAAATCAAGTAAAATCTATTTAAACCATTAAAAACTCAAGGAAATTAAGTAAAAACCCTAACCAAATTGTAAATCAAGTAAAAAACCAATTTCTTGATCAAATCCTAAATTAAATCAAGTCCAGAACCAATTAAGTCAAAATTTGAATCCAAAACTTAAATCCATTTAAATCCATTAAACCCCACCCTTAATTAAAATTGAAACTCACTTCAATTATTAAAACTCAAATTAACTAAGCTAAAACATTTAATCCAAACCAAAATCAAGTAAAATCCACTTAAACCATTAAAAACCCAAGGTAATTAAGTAAAAACCCTAATCAAAACCTAAATCAAGTAAAGAAAACCAAAATCTTAATTAAATCCTTAATCAAATCAAGTAAAAAACCAATTAAATCAAAATCTGAATTAAATCCTTAATTAAATCAAGCAAAAAACCAATTAAACCGAAATCTGAATTAAATCATTAAGTCCAAAACCAATTAAATCAAAATTTGAATTAATCCTCAATTAATCAAATTTAAAACTTAAACCCAAAGCCTTAATCCATTTGAACCCATTAAACCTAAATCTAATCCATTTAAAACTAAATTAAACCACTTAATTAAATCTAAGCCACCAAGTAAAAACCTTAATCAACTTAAAATAATAAAACCCAAAACCCTAATTAAAATCACAGAAACCTAATCAAAACCCAAAAATCAAAACCTAAACCCTTAAAACTTCAAAGCTCACCTCCACAGCCCATTAGATGCCCACACACCTCACCGTTTTACACTTTCACCATTTCCAGTCAACCCCCAATTAAAAACTTAGGAAATGCAAAAATAATTCAGACCATCTTCTCCACCACGTCCAACGACAGCCATAGAGATTGTCGACGCTGATTCCTTCATTAGCATTAGTCTACGCGCGATTTCAAGCCAAGCCCTAACTGCCCTCCAGCTCACGCATGCATCTAACACTCCTCGTCCGTTGGAGAGGTGGATCGACGACACCGAAGGATGCCACCGTCGTATAAAGAGAACCACTGCTGACTGAAGGAGCCATCGTTTGAAACCCAAAGAGAATTCCCATCAAAATCCTAACTCACAGCCTCTTCCATTAATCCTTGGCAACCCCAGAACCCCTACGCCTCCATCACCAGCGACTACGCCTAGGGAACGTTGCCGTAGACAGCCACATCAGGAGGGATAGTCCAACCATCCCCCAGGTAATTCTTCCCCATTTAATCTCGAATAGTCTACCATTAGTTCTGTCAAGCCCATTTGCGTTTTTTGGGTTGTGTTTCGTCGGAGTTATTGTCTCCTGTGTGTCATCTTCTTCTTCTCCGATGGTGGGTTCACCACCTCCAGTGAGGCTCGTGGCCTCTCAAGTGAGTGAGACATTGGTTCCTTTCCCCCATCCTCCTCCTCCTTCTTCTTGGGCCTCCAATCGTTCTGGAAAGAATCCCTTGGCCTACCATGGTTAGGGGCACATCGCTGTCGCCTCGCAGCCACCTCCTTTGGTCGTGGAACCCACTGAGTGGGTGAAGACCTCCGACCATGCCTAGCTCGAACCGCCACCTCTGGAAGCCTCCCCCTAGCCCGTCGAAGACTCCCTGGACTTTGCTCGATCGCCTCTGTCATTGCGACACCGCCCCAAGCTCACCTGAACCCATCGTCGACACTTGAGACAGGTGGAGCACCTCGACTAGCCCCAGCTTCACCCACGGCTCGTAGAAGGCTCCCGGTGGTCCTCCAATGCTTCTCCAGTCCTTGCCCGTACCTCTCTGCCACCAAACCACCACGACCACCTCACCGTCATCTTCCTCGATGTCGACAAATCACCATGCCGGAGCCCAAGATGGGGGGAACACTTTAGGTAGCCCCGACCAAGCCCAACACCCTAGGGAGCCCCGTCACACCTCCCTCCAACTTTTTTGATGCTTGCCCGTGCCTCTCCGCCGCCATGCTGCCACTAACGCCTCGTCGGACCTCTCGTCGAAGATTGGAGCGCCAGTGATTTTCAAATGACAACAGATTAGTTTAGGTCCTTAAGTTTTTGATTGTTACACTTAGGTTCTTAGGTCATTACATCTAGGTCCTAACCTTTTGTGCTTGAACCCCTGTAGTTGTAAATAAATTTTTGTTTCTTTTGTTTTCCCTTAAAAATTGCACGTTGTCCCTTAAATGTTTTCTTTTTTTCATGACCAACTTAGTAAATGTTTGTTTTATCACAATTAAACCCTTGAAATCATGTTTTCCTCACAATTTAGTCCTAGACATTTTCATTTTGCCCTAGAAATTTTAACAAACAAGAATTCCTTTGTGAATTTTACATCCAGAACCTTGAAGTAATTCATAATTACACTAAATTGTATAAAAACTTGTTTTTATTGCATTTTGATCCTAAGATTTTGCATGAAAACACAGACTTTATCCAATATAGTTTTTGAGCATAGATAAATTACATCCATGCCCCTTATTTAGCACTTAAGTCATTGATTTGGGTTTTTAATTGTATTTTAGTCCATATACTTACACTTTTCACATTTTTTTGATCATGCATGTTTGTAAATTGTCACATGAATAAGGTATTTATGAAAAAATCATGTTTTCAATCTAAAATGACTTCTGATTCTGTATTTTGATCACATTTGTGCACACATGTAAATTTTGCACATTTAGTCCTGAACTTTTGTGAAATTACTAGAATGCAAATTTCACATATTTCACACCTTAATGTTACATTTTTCTGTTAATTCATGATCTGAACTTTAGGATGAAAGTTTTTGAATAATTTTCAATTATGATTGCCATCTTTTGTGGATTTTGCACTTTAGTCCATAAATTTCTTTAAATTGCAAAGTGTGATTTTTCAACATCCCTTTCTCATCAAAAAATATTTTCACCTTAATTAATGTGATAATTTTCTATTCTCTGACTCCTGTGTAGTTTTCTAAGTGAATTTGCTGTTTCTTTGTGAATTTTGCACTTTAGCCCCCTGTACTTGTGCTTTTCCATGTCTACATCATTTTCTTGTATTTAAAATCTTGTTTCCATCATGTTCTCTTGTGAATAATATTTTTTTCTTGACATTTTGCATACTTGATGCACACACTTAGACCATGCGTCATGCATATGCTTACATTTATCACATTTAGCTATGTGAAATTGCATAATTGCCCCCATAACATCAATTCATGCACATGCATATTATTTTTGCACTAAATCTTACACATTTTCCTATGTAAATAATTCCTGAGCATTTTTCGTACATTTAGATGCATTTATGTGCATCTTTATACACATGCATATCATTTCATGCTATTTTCAATAAAGTTTGCTTTCCATATGGTTTTCTATGGATTTCTCTTTGGTTTACTCCGAATTCTTTTGTTTGACACCGGTTTGATTTCCTTCATTCCGCATTTATGGTTTTTATGACTTTATTTATATTTCCATCGCCTGAGGGCGTACATTAATCAGCTAAAATACTTACATTGACTCAATTGCGGATTACTTTCCCTATTTTGATTTTCATGACATTTTCCATAATTACAATGACTTGAGTAGATGCCACTTTTGATTGTCTGGATGTTTGCATAGTTTCTCGGATAATTTTCCTCAAAAATATTGTCCTTTCATGGGATTTTCTTTGTCATTTCATGCGTTGTTATTCTGTCATTTTGTGTCGATTTCTTCACAATTTTCGTGCACACTTTGCACATCCGTCTTGTCATGATCTTGCATTCATATTAACACGATTTCGAGCACAATCTAGGTTAGCAAGCATACATTTGCATCTAGCCTCTTAGCAAGTGAATCAAACTAGAAAGATCGAGTTTCTCGAGCATATGAGGGTATCTAACACCTTCCTGATGCGTAACAAGAATCCTTACCCTTTCTCTAGCCTACAGTGATTTGCACACTACTTCCATTAGGAATGGAGTACACATGTGTCTTTGCATTGATTTCTTTTGGTTTTTCATTGTGTTTGGTTTTCCTCGTCTTTTCATTAAAAGATTAAGTAGTGACTCCTTTTCTTCTCCTTCTTTGGTGTTTCCGAGTCGAGTCTCCTTCCTCGAATTCACCATCTTTGCCGTGACCATATCAGGATTGCTCGTGTGTTTCCACTCACCGAGGAGTCATGCAGGATTCCACCGACATGGTCACAATAGGAAAACTCCACTAATGGAAGATGGTCCTTCTAGCTCCCCTACAAATCCAAGGCACAAGCTTTGAGAATATCCTCCAATGAGTGGATGGTCTTGTCTATTTGGCCATCTGATTGAGGATGAAACGCCATGCTAAAATTGAGCACCATGTTGAAGGTTTCCTACAAAGTCCTCCAAAGTCTCGAGGTAAACCTTGTGTCTCTATTAGACATAATTGGCTCGAGAACACCATGCAATGGGATAATCTTTGACACATACAATTCTACCAATCGATGCTTTGGAAGATTCATCTAGATTAAGGGAAAATGTGCAGGCTTGGTCAGCCAATCTACAATCACCCACACGATGTCATTCTTTCTCCTAGTATGTGGCAAACCAGTCACAAAGTCCATGGATATGTGTTTCCACTTCGACACAATAACGTCCAAGGGCTACAATATTCCTTCAAGCTTATGATGCCCTACATTGACCAATTGACAAACCATGCACTTCGCCATGTGGTCAGTAATATTTCTCTTCATACCAGGCCACCAGAAATTTCTCTTCAGGTCCCAATACATCTTTATACTTTTGGGTTAAATGGTGTACATGGACTGATGAGCTTTATCTAGCAACCTTTGTCTGGCCTCATTATACTAGGACACATACAACAGCAAATCATATCTTAGCTCTCCATATGCTCCAACAGAAAAATGAGACTCTCCTTCAAACTCTAACTTCTCAAAAACAACCAAAACAAAAAGATCTAACTGCTGACAGCCAATGACAAACTCAATTAACTTGAGGCAAATAGACAAGTTGGCCACCCAAGAGCCATCTGTTCCCAGACCTTGTCTCTTGGGCCTACAACCCACCAAATCCTCTAGCATGGTCTACTCTTTGACCATCACATGTGTATGCTGACTCAGAGCATTAGCAACCACATTGGCCTTTCGAGAGTGGTAGAATAATTTAAAATCGTAGTCCTTTAAATACTCTACCCACCTATGTTGTCTCATGTTGAGGTCCTTTTAAGTAAATATGTACTTCAGGCTCTAGTGATTAGTAAATACCTCAAACTGCTCTCTATACAGATAATGTCACTAAAGCTTGAGTGCGAACACTATGGTAGTCATCTCCAAATCATGGGCAAGGTAGTTCTTCTCATGAATACCATTGGCATTACTATAAACCGTGAAGCCACTACTTCTAGAAGGCAGAGTCAACGCCGGAGCTGAAACCAAATAAGTCTTCAACTCATTGAAGCTCGCTTCACAATCATGGTCCCAAATAAATTGAACTCCCTTTTACGTCAACTTCGTCAAAGGCACAGCTATAGAGGAGAAGTTCCTAATGAACCTCCTATAATAGCCTACTAAACCTAAGAAGCTCCTAATCTCTAATACATTTTTGGGCCTCTCTCAACTACTCACTACCTTTACATTGGTAAGATCTACTCTGATGCCTTCTCTTGAAATAAGGTAACTGAGAAACATAACTTCACTTAGCTAGAATTCACAGGAGAATTTGGCCTACAATTAATGCTACCTCAAAGTATCCAATATTGCCCTCAAATGCAAGGCATGTGTTTCCACATCCAAAGAATAGATCAGTACATCATTTACAATGATCACCACAAATTAGTCTAGAAAAGGCTTGAATGTCCTATTAAATCCATGAATGTATTTGGTGCATTGGTTAAGCCAAAAGGCATAACCGTAAACTCGTAGTGGTTGTACCATGTTTGGAAAGTAGCCTTCTAAATATCTGAGTCTTGAATCCTCAACTAGTGGTATCTTGACGTTAGATCAATCTTTGAAAACACTAAACTAGCTATAGCTAATTGAACCGATCATCAATGTGGGGCAAAGTAATACTTGTTCTTCATTATTATTTGTTTAGTATCCGATAATCTATATACAATCGGAGCAAATCATTCTTATTGCGAATGAACAAGATAGGCACTCCCTACAGAGACATACTTAGCCTGATGAAACCCTCATTCTTATTGCAATTGTGACTTGAGCTCTCTCAATTTTGCTAGTGCCTGATTTTGGAACTAGATTGATCAAGAATTCTACTTTCCTATGAGGTAGCATGTCAGGCAACTCGTTAGGAAACACATCGGGATATTCACACACCACAGAAATGTGGTGAACTCCCTGCTCAGGAGATGTGGAGGTAACAATGTTAGCTAGGTACACCACACACCCCTTGGCGAATGACTAGTAAGCCTTCATTGCTAATATAACAAACTTAGGCTCACCCTAGCACACACCTTGCACAAAGAAGGAACCTTCACCAATAGAACCAAAATACATCCTTCTTCAAGCACAATTAATCAGAGTGGACTACTGAACCATCCAATCCATGTTGAGTATCACGTCGTACTTTTGCATGTCTATAATGATGAGACTAGCATCTAACTCCTTGCTATTCAATGCCATGCTAATAGACCACAAGTATTTCGAAGCCAAACTATACTCCCCCAGCGGCATCACTATGTTGAGATGAAAGACTAGCCTAGCTGGTTTATCCTTCATTTTTGTTGCAAAAGACTCAAAGATATAGGAATATGAAATCCCCAAGTCAAATAAAACCTTGGCCATCCGACCTACCATGAGAAAGGAACTTAATGGCCAAGTACAAACCACAAAAGCAACATTCTCACATCAAACAACCGTTTAAAATACAGAGGAAGTTACAAGCAAACATAAGGAGGGTTACACAATATAGAAACTACGAGTCCTTACCCTTTACAAAATATCTAGAAGGACCAACATCAGGAGCAACGATTGTTGTGAACAAGGACAATTCGCTGTGAGATGGCCCACTTGACCACATTGGTAGCAATTTCTTTCTCTTGGTCCACTGGAACCTGTCTAACTAAGACCAGTGTTGCTTCTACCAACAAAACTATGTCGATCATTGGAAACACCGCCAAACTTCTCCTTCCTTCTCTTCCTAAAACCGCTAGAACCATTGGAACTTAGTATACCTAAGAAGGAGAACTGCGAAGCAAAGGACGACTTAGACTTCTCTTTGGGACGATCTTCCATAAATTTCTTGTATTCATCCTTAAAATGAGAAGCCATCTTGACCATCTTTGCAACTGTCAGGCACCAACAAGCCATCACCTTTAATCTCAGTCCTAGGTGAAGACACTTTAGAAACCTCTTCACTCGTCGATCCTTAGAGTCAAAGGCCTAGGCAAATAGTTCTAGACGGGCAAAGGCAGCTTCATATACACTCACTGTCAAGTTGCCTTGCTACAAATTCCAGAATTCTTGGTCAAACCTATTCCACACATGACTGAGAAAGTACTTCTCATAGAAAGCCACTTCAAAGTCCCTTCACTTGATCTCGATCGTCATAGAATCCAGAAACTTCAATCGCTACATAGCTCTCACCACTGATCTACATCCCCTTCTAGCAAATAGGTGGCCAATCGTACCCAATGCTCTTCTAGACACATTATGTTCTCCAACATCTTCACAATTCTCTACAACCATGCTTCGCTTTTCTTCAGGTCCACCTTTGTCTCTAAATGTTGGCACACGTAACTTGCTCAGTTGATGTAGCCATGGATCTTCTGACGATCCATTGGAACCATGGTACTAAATGTCTACGCGTGTCACCGAAATTTCTCCGACACGTGTCTTATTTTCAATTTACCAACATGACTCCGACACGATATCGAAATGGAAGTTTTCTAAACAAATGTAACTTTTTTTACCATGTTTCCACCGACACGATTTCGACATACCGATATTTCCCCGACACGTATCTATTTTTCAACTTATCGAAGTCCGACATGAAATCAACATTTAGAACCATGACTGGAACCTCCTTTATTGAACGCGTCAGAAATCTCGTGCACTAGGTTCTGCAGTTCAGCTCGCATGCCTTATTATCTACTCTCCTCCTGAGAATCGGGCTTCACGGCAAGGGTCTTGCCCTTTTCACCACGATGAGGCATTCTACGAAAGGAAACAAGGTACCTACACTATAATTAGAAAAGCAAGCAAACAAAAAATCATGGTAAAAATCGACAGATGCAGACACGATCATGACATGCATTCCTATGGAGTCACTAGACTGGACTCTCTAGGCTAGCGAACTTAGTGAACTTGGGCTCTAATACTAGATTTGTAACGACCTACATCACTACACCCAAGATTTATTAGCTTAAATAAATCAAATATAATTAAATGCTAAATTTAAAGAATAATTAAAGGATAACTAAAGTATCTAACTACCATGAACCGGTAGTAATGGCTAGGTAACTCCGACTATATGTGCACTAGTGTTAGACATTGCTACTCATCTGCACCTGTAACTAAAACCACAAAAAAGCACACATAAGTGACCAAAAAAGTCACCCAACACACACCTCATGAAAACAACTTAAAATTGGAATAAAATCTTCGATTAGAATCAAACTGGATTTAAAAAATTTTCCAAAATCATTTTATTTCCCTTGAATACACCTTTAGCATTAAAAACATTGACACCATGAAATCGGGCTCCATTGGCCAAATCCTGTAGAAAACTTCGACATCACACAAGCGAGAAAACACCAAGCTACACAGGCAACTAGAAAACACCTTGAGTCGTATTACTTGGCGTTAAGCAACCAATTGGCCACAAGGAACTATCGAAGACTACTGTACAGCCACAAACAAGCCACCCTATAAAGAGTAAGTTTGTCACGAGTTTCTTCCACTTGAAGGACCCTTTAAAGGCTAATCACATACTAGAAAAGTTTGTTCGCCATACACCTAGGTGAGCCTTCTTCTCTTAGGACATCACCAAAAACAGGGCATGTGCTCTATCAGCACTAGCTACACACCTGCAAGGTACACCCTCCCGACGTCCACACCACAATGTCTGGAACAATTGGAGTGTCATACCTCCAGTTTTGGATACTACCTTGGGTTTCAGCACCTAAAGCAACTAGAGTGTCATAACTCTAAGTCCAAACAATACCTTGACCCATTGTGACATCTGGGTCTGATTATCCATTTTTTTTTGTAAACCATGTAATTAATTGTGATATTGTTTAAATGGTTTATTAATGGATAATCTGTTGTTTCTTGTTTGTGTGAGCTTGTGGTTGGTTGTCTGTGTGCCTGTTTGTGATTTGGGACCAATGTGGAGTCCAGTTTGAGGATGCACAGTCGCCTCGGTTCGCGTGCCTATCTTTACTTCCTTTCTTTTCCTTCTTTTTCTCCTTTCTTTTCCTTTCCTCTCACGAGCCCGCACCATTTTCCGTCTCCTTCCTTCCCTTCTCCGCCCCGTGCCACCAATGACGACAGTCCGTGCCACACTGTCTCTTCCGACGCGATGGGCGGCCGACGCGACGCGAGTGAGAAGGAGGATAAAGGGAGGCTGAGGCGTGCGAGAGAGGAGAAGAGAAAGAGGAGCGGTTGCAACCAAGGAGGTGGTGTGAGCTACTCGTGGTGTTCCTCCAACGCGAGGAGGCTTGCCGGAGTGTGGTAAGCGTCGTCGGAGGGTTGAGCCATGTACACGACCCCTTCCCCTCCCTCTGTTTAGCGTTTTGTTAACAGTAGGTAAATGGCATGGAAAATCAAGATAATGCATGTTAAATTGTAGAAAAATCATGAAATGAATGGGAATGTGATGTATGGCATGAGAATGTAGAGATCATGCGGTTAGGATTGATGTTTGTGGGGAAAATGTGATTTTGGAGTTGAAGGCTATAGTAGCCGTTCTTGAGCCCCTTCCCCTTTTGATTTTCGTTTGAACTGTGTAGTTGATGGAATCATGAATGGTTTGAGGGGTTTTGAAGTAGACTTGAGGGTCTACACCCCATGATTTTATGGAAATTGTTGGTATATGTTTGGGGGGTCCGATCGGGACTCCCACTTTGGGCTAATTCCGTCACTGTGGAACAGGGGTGTGCCCTGTCTGCGAGGAATTCGGTATGCCAAAATCCTGATAGATTAAGCCAGATACTTGATTTCGGCAAACCAAAAACACTCAGTCGATCGAAATAGGGGGTTTCGGCATACCGAAACAGGGAATTTCGGAATACCGAATTGAAAATTCGGTATGCCATTTTTGCCCTAAACTTGGGATCTAAAAATGTGAATTTTAATGAATGTTAAATGGTTTTAATGGTATGGTGGGTTTATATGAATGATGTTTCCCTATGTAATGACATGGAGGCATGTGGAACCCCAAACAAATGGATTTGGGTGTGGTTTTGGGTTTTAGACCATATTAATGAATGAAAAAGATGGTTTTATGTGGTTTTGGGCATGACACCCAATTTATGACTTTAAGCATGGTTTTCATGGCATGAGTTGGGACCTCAGTGGAGGGTCAAGTGTTGCAAGGAAATAGAGTCATACAATGAGAAGAATGGAATGAAATGAAAAATAGTTTTGATATGAAACACTGATATTGTGGTTGCGAGCTCATAGCGGTGTAGGCTGAGCCTGGGTTTTCATACCTAGTTGTTTGGGTCACCGACGGTGTAGGCTGAGCCTAGGTCATTGGACCTAGTTGTTCGGGTCACCGAGCTCGTAGCGGTGTAGGCTGAGCCTGGGCTTTTGAGCCTAGTTGTTCGGGTCACCAACGGTGTAGGCTGAGCCTGTGTCATTGGACCTAGTTGTTCGGGTCATTGATTGGGTGTCAGACAGAGACGTATCCCCGTGCACTTATGAAAATGAAATTGAGGCCGATTAGCCGGGACGGTGACATCCCTCACAGCGAATTTCATCGCGGCAGTGCAAGAAGTTAGGAGAACGATGTCCTCGCCTACTGCTTGTGTGCCTGGTTACTCCTGATCAAGGTAACAACAGTAAAGAAAAGTGAAAATGAATAAAGAAAGTGAAATGTGATTTGGTCAGGATTGGACTGATGAAATGGTCCTAAAATCCTGAAAAGAAATAATGATGTTTTAACCAGTTGCTAGCCAGTGTTTATGATTTGGTTTTGAGCCCAATGGGGCATTGTGTTTTAAGCTGGATCTGGTCAGAAATGTGAATTCGAAAGTGTGTTTTGGGAAGAAATCTCAAATATTGGAAATGGAAATGTTTTGAAAGAATGAATTCCAAAAGTTTTTTGAAAGAAATGTAAAGGAATGTTTTGTAAGAAAAAGTGGTTTTGGAATGAATTTCCAAATGTTTTGAGAAAAGAAAAGGAAACATGGCTTTTGAAAAAGCATGGATTGGGATTGAATTCCCAAGT
>JAMKQA010039896.1:0-28645 GCA_024699735.1 Posidonia australis | reverse complement strand
CATCTGTTCGAGCCACGTTTGCCGCACACAGGTCTGGGTAGTTAGCTTTATTTGTTTAATATTGCTGCTTAGTTGCTTTTAATTAAGCTTGGGTAGTTCTCGTACTGTTGTGTAGCACCGGGGTGTTACATATACGGTGATTTAGCGGAATAGATTTACATTGAGCAACCCTTATGATATGTTACTTAGGAGGAGAACAGTGTGTAGTTTCTCAAGAAGGCCATATATGGTCGTAAGCAGAGTCTGAGAGCGTGGTTTGATAAATTCAGTAGGATGATGATATATTTTGGTTTCATAAGATATGCTGTAAATCATTCGGTGTTCATTAAGAAAAACGTCAATGGTTATGTGCTGTTGGTAGTATATGTTGATGATATCATTCTTATAAAGAGTGTTGCTACAACCATCGGGGAAACCAAACAATATTTGGAACAACATTTCACTACAAAAGATATGGGATGTTCTAAGTATTTTCTGGGAATCAAATTTACTTCTGCCAAAGAAAAGACGGTATTGTCTCAAAGAAAATATGCACGTGATTGTCTTCAAGGGACAGGTCTCATAGGTTGTAAATAAGAAAGTACTTCTATTGATTAAACAATAGTCTTTTAGGATGGATCTATAGTGTAGGATGCTGGCGGATATAGACGATCAATTGGGAAGTTAATTTACTCAACTGTGATATGTCCAGATATCTCACATGCATTTGAACTTCTCAGTCAATTCATGCATGAACGCAGAGAAGTACATTGGTAAGGTGTCTTATGTATACTTGTATACATTAGAGGCACACTGGGATGAAGGTTTGTTTATTTAGATGTTGAGGTATATTCTGATTTTGATTATACAGGAGATAGGGGTGTTAGAAAATCTATATTAGGCTATTATACCTACGTAGGCTGAAATCTTGTAATCTGACAAAGCAAAAAGTAAAATATTGTATCGAGGTTCACTATTAAGTTTGATTTTGATCCAAACTTATTGCTTGAGTGAATCTTAATCTGTGGGAGGAGTTTCAAAATTTTTAGGCATTTTCCATGAATTTATCAGTACTGCTTGGGTGTCGGATTTGTGTGAATTTTGTCCCATGTGTTAGTAAACTTGAAAATCTTCGTTTCGATATGTTATTTGCATATTTTCATGGCTTGTGTTGAAATCTATGGGGTTTGCAAGTTCAGCAACCCAATTGAATGTTCTGCTCTATTTTTGGGGCTTGGAGCGCACCTTGAGCACCTTGGTGGTGCACCAGGGTGGCGAACCTTGGTGGCCTGGGAGGCACCAATGGGCGCCCAACTAGTGTGGGGCCATGCCTGGATGCTTGCTAGATCAATTTTGATGGGTTCTTTAAGGTGTTTGTTGATCAAAAATGCTATTTTGGTTTTTACAAAGGTTTTTATGGTAAAAATTGTTTGAAAATGATTTTAAAAATAATGCATATATTTTTGAAAAGATTTTCCGTGGTATTTTGGTAGGAACTACAATGGTTATGGATCACACTAGTAGACCAAGGACGATTGACATCCTTGGAAGACCAATCCCGAGTTCAAGATCATGGTTGTCGAGTAGTAGGAGTCATAACTGTAGGACTGTACTGGTAGACCAGGGACGACTGATACCTCTGGAGGGTTTGTTACAGGTCTATGGTTGTGACTGCCAAGTAGTAGGGTCCTCGTTGGAGATCCGGTGGCCTGAGTTGAGGACGTCTAGAGGACATACCCTGTGTTTGTCTTAGAATGGATTTTTAGAGGGTTTCTAGAGAGTGGAACCTGGGACGGATGAGCTCCTAGCAAGTTGGCTTGTCCGTGGCATTACAGTGTGCTTCGGTTGCTGCTTGTTGGCTAGTCAGTCGTTGATGGCCACAGTGACACGATAAGTTTTCTCGTTGGGTGCGTGTGTTATGGTTTCCTATGCCAAATTCAGACTTGCCGGTTTTGGTTCTAGAGGGACTTTGGTTTTTGAGACGAGGTTTTGTAGTAATTTTTTGAACTTCGTTTAGCATAGAGTAGCCATTCCAAGGATGCATGTTGATTTTCAAAGTATGCACGAGTTTTAAAAAGAACGAGAAAAGAGTTTTAAAGGCATGATTAAAAAGAAAGGTGTGTTTCTTTGCTATAAAGTTTTGCAACTTTTGGTTCTTGTAGACTGTTGAGAACGCAGCTGAGTGATTCTGGGAGTTGATGGTCAAAGGCTTCAATGTTCAGTTTGTTGTTTTGTTTTTAGGTAGGCGTGTATTGGGTGATAAGTGGATGTCACTCATATATGTTTGTATTTGTTTTCTTTCATGTACAAAATATAAAGTTGTAGTTTAGTTCACTAGTGCAAATAGTTGGAGCCATATAGCCGCATACCATAGATTCTGGATAGGGATAGATTTCTATTTGTTTGAAAATTTTTCAGTTAATAGATATTTATTAGTCTTTTGTAAGTTTGATAGTTTGTTACTTGTTTTTGGTAATTAATTGTTAGTTAATTTATTATGGGTAGTTGAATGCTAGTGTGTGGCGTCGGGGCGTCGCATTATTGCTAAAGTTTGGCTTCCCTGTGTTGACACTTATAGCTATGCATTGCGATAATTAGGTAGCAATCTTCTTTGCAAATAATCTTATTTTCCACGAATATACTAAGTATATGGAGGTGAACTGTCATCATATACATGACATGATAATGAAAGGAATGAGTTACATCCCATGCACTCAGTTAACATTCTGTACACTCAGTCAGCGGAACAATTAACAGATATCTTCATCAAAGGATTGAGTGTTAGGATTTTTGAGTTTTTATGTAACAAGTTGGATATGATTAATATCTATGTTCCAATTTGATGGGGATTTTTAGCAATATGTTATTAGAGTTATGGTTATCTTTTATATGGGTATATGTTATATGATATCTGTATAAAGAGTAAATCTTTTATATATATATATATATATATATATATATATAACAACAGTGATCATCTACACAATATGATTCATTCTTTCCTTAATACCAACATAATGCAACCTCCAAATTTCTCCTATGCCTTGTTTTTTCTCTCACCGAAAATATACCTGAGCATGAGACACAAATCAATTTAGTAATAATGTCGACAAAAATAATGCTATTGTTATTTCAAAAATCATTGTTTTCCGTACTTGATTTCATGATTATCTTAAAAAAAACATTTATCATTTTTATCAAGAAATAATGATTGAAGACACGTGGAATAATAAAAATAAAGTTGAATAGGTGTTGATTTCTAATATTTAAGTTTTTACACTTAATTTATTTTTTTAGATGGATTTATACCAAAATGATTGAAAACCTATAATTTCTAAGCTATGTTGTTTATTCTACTTTTAAATCAATGGGGAGCATAATAATAAATTGTACCACCTTTCCCACTCACCAACTTTAACACCATCACCACAATGTGTCTAGTTCTACCACATACATCTATCACTGTGCTTGGTTAAAACAAAAGAAAGAAGAGAAACTACATCTCATCCTATTCTCTTCTAGGAGAAAATTCGGTTTGTTTCTCCCCTTTCTCTCACATCCCTAAACCCTACCTAATCTCCAATGGCCTCACCTCCCACTCTCAAACACCAACACCAACACCAACACCGGCCTCTACACAATCCTTCTCCTCTCGTCTCTACTCCCTCTAAGCAAGCATTGATGTTCCCACCAACTGTACACCCATTTTTTCTACACACTTCCTCCTTACTCCCACTATGACTGTCAACTACACCATACGAAGGATGGAACAACAAATGTCGAAGCCCTGCCACCACAACCCAGCAATGAAGATTGAGTTTTAGGTTTTCTTTTTCATCATAAACTGTTGTTCAGATGAAGATAGAGAAGAGTATTTAGATTGGGTTTTGGATGAATGAAGATGAAGATTTCATATTTAATTTGAGCAAAATCTTAAGATTAGCAGTACAGATTTTCACTGAGTAAAGAATAAAAGAAGAAACTAAGAAGATTGATTCTTGTTCTTGATTCAGTGTTTTCTCCTCCTCACAATTCTTCTTCCTGTATTGTGTCTTGGGATTGGGATCTATATATCCTCTTCTTGTGCTATTGTTTGTGATTAGAATTCATAGAAGATGGTACGGTTATTTGGCATATTAGTTTGATTTTCAAACATACAAGGTTTTCAAAGATTGGTGATTATTACCAAAACATTGGGAAGTTATAAAGGTCTGGAAGGATTTAAATCATAGAAATTACTAGATTTTAAATTGACAGTATTGAAATTTCAACTTTAATTTAGGAAAGATTTCAATTTTCTAATTTTACAGAATTGACCTTTTTTGGTAATTCCATATTACATAGATCAATCATGTTTGGATAAATAGTAAATCAATAAAGGGCAATTTGTGGCATTCACAAATGTTCGGTCCATTCCCTGGGGGGGTGGGGGTGGTGGTGTTTCTTTAATAGTAAAGATGATTAAGCCATGGTCCATAAAACCATGTATTGTGTTCTATAGTTTTTTGTTATTATATTTTTAGGGTACACCAAAACTTTACTAGTGTATACCTCTAGGAGTTGGAGTAGAACATTTTTGTATTTCATTCATGGCACGATCATACAGAAATATTAACTATTAACAGACATCTTTACAAAAATAAGGTCATACAGAATTATTAGCTATTAACAGACATCTTTACAAAAATAAGTGTAGCTTGAATGACGATTGTGAAAGTTAGTAGACTAGAGACAGTTCAAGAGATAAATAAGGAATGCATGCATTCAGAAAAATATCTGTAATGCATAGTGGGATTCAGTATTGTTGTGACTCGTTCTACTTGTGTTGTTTTCTCAGGCTTTTAACCAGCATACTTAACTTCATTTCTTGACTAGAGGAAAGCTGAGAATTCTTGCATGTGCAGGGTTTTCCTGGAAAATTCTATTGTCCAAGAATGAACAGCATGAATAAGCCTGCATATGCTGCTATATGTACCCATTCACCTTCGAAGCCGGTTTTAATTTTTGTTTCTTCTCGGCGCCAGACTAGGTTGACTGCATTGGATGTCATTCAGGTGAGAAAGAACATCAATAGTGGTTTTCGATTTCCTTAAAAAGAGAGCGAGACTAACAATGGTAGGTTGAAATTTGAAAATACAAATTTAAATATTCTTACCAAGTTAAAAATATTTATACAGTATGCCGCATCGGATGAACATCCAAGACAGTTTCTGAATATTCCAGAAGATGCCTTGAACATGGTCTTAACTCAGATTACTGATAACAATTTAAGACATACTTTGCAATTTGGAATTGGCCTGCACCATGCGGGGCTGAATGATAAAGATAGGTCAATGGTGGAAGAACTCTTTGGAAACAATAAGATTCAGGTAATCATCTACTCTTATGTTTGCTATTTTATTCAACAACTATATTGTGTAAATTAAAGCATGAGAGAAGTAACAAATGACATTTTTTGGTATGCTGCTTATTTTCTGCATGTTATCTACAACAGGTCTTAGTGAGTACAAGCACATTAGCATGGGGAATTAACCTACCAGCCCACTTGGTTATCATTAAGGTTTCCTATGATCCTCTTACACTAAGGGCTTATAATATTCACGTGTCCTGATTGCTAATCATGCCTGTCAATTTATGCAGGGAACAGAATATTTTGATGGAAAAACAAAGAGATATGTCGATTTCCCCATAACAGATATCTTGCAGATGATGGGTCGTGCAGGGCGCCCACAGTATGATCAGCATGGAAAAGCAGTTATACTAGTTCACGAACCTAAGAAAAGCTTCTATAAGAAGGTCAAATTTAGCTTCTTGGTTAGAATTAAATATAATTAACTGAAGTGATTCTTATCCATGAAATTTCTCTACTAACATCTACCTTCTTCTGACAGTTTCTTTATGAGCCCTTCCCAGTAGAAAGTACTTTGAGAGAACAGTTGCATGATCACATCAATGCTGAGATTGTTTCTGGCACAATTAGTCACAAAGAAGATGCAGTACATTACCTTACGTGGACTTATTTGTTTCGCCGGATGGTATAATTTTGGCTTGTTCATTGAATTTGTAGTTTGATTCTGTTCCAATTTAAATGACTTTAATCCTGCTTAGTTTGATCTATCACGAACCCTCTTTAATAATCAGTTGACTAGTATCGTCCCTATTAAACAACAAATGACATTCAAGATCATTTAGGCATGCATCTGGGTGAACAAATATATAGTTAGGCATTTCAGAAATTGAGTGGTCACATTTTCCCATTTAAGTGCTCGTAATAAATTTATTTTGGGTGTTGTACTATGGTGGTGATTACAGATGCTTCTTGATTCTTGTACTCTTGTTTCCTGAATATGGTTGATCTCGAGGCATGTTGGATGAGTATGGTTGATCAGATAACCCAGTTTCGATGATTAGGCTGCTATTATTTGATTGATAATCCTTGTTAAGAGGCTGGTTGAGGATGGCACGTGTCTTTTGTTTATTTTTTGCCATTTTTTTTCTCTTTTTGATTGACTAACCTTTATCTTAAAAAACATTAGCACGTCAATCCCATGTTCTACAATCAGCAAGTAAAAAAACCAATTTTTTAAATGTTGATTTTTTATGAATTAAAGGGGAATAAGGCTCCATAACAAAATTATTATTTCTTACATTGTGACAAAACCCTTGCACTAAATCCTTTTATGAAGATATCCTCAAATTGATATGAGGATGGAGTCTATAAGGTAGTGATGATCTCTCTCATCACTATATTACGAACAAAGTGGCTGTCGATCTCAATGTGCTTCGTGTGCTTTTGGAAGGTTGGATTGTTGACAATAAAAAATATTGTTTGGTTATCACAATGCATAGATATAGGAACCATTACAGTGTAATTAAGCTCAACTAACAAATATTTAAGCTACATCATCTCATATGCTGTTTAAGTCATGGACCGATACTTTACTTCTGCATTGAATTTAGACACCATATTTTGTTTCTTACTCCGTCAAGTGACTAGACTATCTCTAACGTATGTGTAGTATCTAAATATTGATTGCCTATTTCCTTTGTCACCTACATAGCTTAAGTTATTTTTTTTGGTAGATTAGTTTCCTTCTAAGTACTCCTTTTATGTATGTTAGCACAAGTAAAGTACCTTGTCAATGAACCATCCCAACCTTATGCATAAATTGACTAAGAAATCCAATGGCATAGGAAATAATTAGACGAGTAACAATTTAGTAGGTCAACTTCTTAACAGTCAACGATGCCTGCTTATATCGTCAAATTTCTTTGATGTGTCATCCTAAAAGCTTGGATTTTGATCTACAGAAGTACTTTTTAGCTTGCATCGAAGGAGACCATTTTCTTGAAGAAGGTGAAAAGCATACTTTCATTGAGATAATGTCATCTTGTTTTTACCACAAGCAAACTTAATTCCTAGAAAATATCTGGGTTCGCCTATGTCCTTTGTGACAATGTGCTTTCTTAGATACTCCTTTGTCTCACTAATTCCTGTGGTATCACTGCTTATTAGGAGGATATCATCAACATATACTGTTAAGAAGACACAATCGTTGGATTATTTCTTGATACACTGAATGATCAATTGCACATTTCTAAAAATCATGGTCTATGACAACTGTTAGATTAAATGGATCCTTATATGGATCTTTGTGTTATCCATTTAATGTGTTACTTATAGGTTAAGTATGTGTTCTCCTATATATAAGAGATTGTAATCCTTTATTACGAAGAAATAATATAGTAGTTTCTTTCCATCTCACATAGTAACAGAGCTCAGGAAAAACCCTAGGGTTTGAGAGAGAGAACGTAGTACTATCGCTGTCGTAGATCCATTGTCGGCGATGACGGCAGTCCCGTGAGAAAAACACCACAAGTTCTCTGTCTGTTTCCATTTCTTCGTCCTAAAATCTCCTTCTCCCCTGTCCTGTGAGAAAACCCTAACGTAGCATCCATCGGCCAGTCCACTACCGTTCGTACCATCGGCCGCTGTGTCCATCATCGTCTAGGCTCCAACCAGCGTAGTCCACCCCTTCCCAGTTTTTTTCCGCAGTCGGCAGCCACCACTGGACCGTCCAGGCTCCTATTCAATGCCTGCTGAAGCTTCCTCCTCCTTCAGTTGCCCTAGTTGGCGCCGTCCAACGCCTATTCTGCCTTCGTCTGCCCTGTCCAGGGCCTGTCCCGCTTTCACTGGCCTCACCTTGGCAAATCCAGGCCACCAGCAGCGTCGTCCGGCCAGTCTAGGCCAACCGTGGCAGCCGCGACCCTTTCAGTCTCCTCCAGTCCATCTGTTGGGGTAGTCCAGCCCCTTCCGAGTGCCGATGAGCCCCCCACAGTCCTCTTTAGTCCGAGCATTGGGGTAGTCCTTATCGGGGTTTTTTGGGATCTCGTCGCCGTCGTTGTCTCCATTTCTGTCACCGAGTGTTGCAATGTTGAGCAGGAAGGAGAAGGAGATCGAGGAAGGAGAACCGAGAAAGTGAAAGAAGGGAAAAAAATGGGAAAAAAAAGGAGGGGAAAGAACGTGAAAAAGAAAAAGGAAAAAAAAAGGGAGTAAGAGGATGTGAGAAAAAAAAACACTTTTTGTTCAGATTCATGTCTTAGACAGTTTTCAGATCTTACATCGTTGTCTTTTTTGTGTGGATCTGTCACGTCCATATGTGTTGGTATAACAGTTTGATTGCCCTGTTGGTGTTTTGTGGATCAAGTTTTCTTCTTCGTATTCGTCTTATGGTTTCTAAAGAGTCGTTAATGAAACTACTTCTGCTACATCTACTAGTACTACTACATTTGTTTATTTCAAGTTATGCAGTTTTTTGTTATCAATAATACAAAGAATTATTATATACCAAACTGCACATGTTAGATGTTTCAACTTGAGGAGGAGTGTTAGATTAAATAGTTCCTTATATGGATTTTTGTGTTATCCATTTAATAGGTTACTTATAGGTTTAGTATGTGTTCTCCTATATATGAGAGATTGTAATCCTTTATTATGAAGAAATAATATAGTAGTTTCTTTCCATCTCACAACAGTTCTACTGAAAATTTTTAAACTAGGCCTGTGAACTTCACTTGAAACCATAAATGGCTTTTTTTAGTAGGCAAACACTATTCTCTGTTTGAGTAACATTTTGCAGAGATTGTTCCATATACACTTGCTCGATCAAATCATTATAAAGAAAGACATTTTTTACATCTAGTTGATACAATTCTCATGATTGATTGACAACAATAGACAACAAGACATGAAGGGAGTTTAGTCGAGCCACAGGAGAAAAAAAAATCCTAGTGTAATCAACTTCATACATTGGTGTGAAACCACAAGCAACTATACAAGCCTTGTACCAATTCACTGACCCATTTGGTTTATACTTGATGATGTAGACCCATCTGTAGTCGACAATGTTGTTTCCATCAGGGCAAGGGACTAAATCCCATATACCACATGTCAACAATGCCTGTATTTCTTCATGTATAATCTTCTTCCAATGTAGAATCATAAGAGCTTTCTTGTAATTCCTAGGAGTAAATTTAGAAGAAATAGAGAAGGCAAAACTACAAAAAAAGGGATAAAGACGATCAAACTTGGAGATAGAATGAGTAGTGGTAGAACATCTACTTTTTCAAAAAGCAACAAGAATATAAGGTCAGAGGATGACAGATCCATAGATAAAGAAGGTGGTTTCGCAAAAAGTGGTTGATGTAGCCTCTGATGACGACAATATATTGAAAAGGAAGAGATGAGGCTTGCTCTACAATCATTTGTTTGTCATCAAGTGTGGTAGAAGAGGAAGAGGGATACCCTCGATAGACCGTTCAATAGTGCCAATGAGACTAAAAAAAAGTTAACATCTGTCGAAGCGAAGTATCATCGAGTAGGAAAAGGATAACACCTATATCCCTTTTGAGTCTTCAAGCATCTAACAAAGATACACTTAAGAGACCGAGGAGACAACTTTTCAAGACTTGGAGATATATCTTGAATGAAAGAAGCTCAATCAAACACTTAAGAGGTAAATGAAATAATTGCATATTAGGACATAGTCTCTTAAAGGGAACAAAAGGCATTCTATGTACAAGGTAGGGAGCAACAAGTACAACATTAGACTATAGATATTTTAAAACCTTCATCTGTAACATAATGGTACGAGTAACATCTAAAAGATGTGTATTTTCATTCAACTACACTAATTTATCAAAATATATGAGGACAAGAAGTTTGATCTAAAACACCTAGAGAAGCACATTAATATTGAATATCATATTGAACAAATTCAAGAACATTATCAGTGTTTTTTGGAGTAATGAAAAATTGATTTATTATTTTAGCATGAAACTTTTTGGTGACATCAACCACATCTTTGAGTAAATGTACTCATGAAACATGAAAATAATCATCGATGAATACAATGTAATAGCGATGATCAGATGTAGATGAAACACTAGTAGGACTGTAGATATCACTTGATCTATCTTAAACAAATTCTGACTACTAGTAATAGACAAACACGTAAAGGTAGCACAATGGTGTTTATATAATTGACATGACTAACAATCAAAAGACTCAATTGAGATTCACGGTAATGTTTGTTGGAGTTTGCAACGAAATGATTAGCAAAGACGATAGTGCCACAAACGAGAAGACTTTGATGTAGAAGTGAGAGACGCTAGTCCTCGAGATATCTCATCACGAATCAGTAGGTAAACAATATGTTCATGTTCAAAGCCCAAATCAATCCTCCCTATCTGTAAATCTTGACATCAGGACTTATGCAGTAGTAGCAGAGGATTGGGTGACTTGTATTTGTAGGAACTTTCCATAATCGACCCGAGACATGGTCAAGATGACTCAGTGGAAACATGTTGAGCTCATTGAGGTCGGTGAAACTTATCCCAACACTTATGTAAGACATGTTTGTTCTGTCCATAATGGTCACATTGATGACACCCATGTCCTTTCCTTATAGAACGATCATGACCTTGTCTACATCTACGTGTAGTACTAGTCATGGTAGATTGATCTGACATTGCAGTAGGTGTAGTAGTGGAAATCCGCAGAACATGTGAGAATCTGGAGGAAAGCAACAAGACACTGTCATCTCCAAGAATTTGGTCTTGAATCACAGTAGAAATCTCAGGAACAAGTGCAGTATGGAAGATGGCAACAGTAAGCTTCTCACAGTACTCTCTTATTTTGGCAATATCAACCACAAAAGGCTGATAAACCTCTAACTCATCCAAAAGAGTACGAAGTGAGCCTATAGGTCCTGAATTGGCTAACCTTGTTGTTGAAACGTGAAAAATTAATATATCTTACAGATACTAGAATTGTTCTTCTTATGTCCATATGTATTCTTTAATGTGTCTCAAATCTTCTTGGCTAGTTTGTGCATCATGATACCTTGAGAAACATTGTCCTCCATATTGCTCATGAGCTAAGAAATGATGGCATAGGTAGTCTTTATACATGGCATCCTTGACATCTGGACGGTCATGTGTGAGGTGCTGGATCTTGCGGTGAGCGTCAATGAAAGTCTCAACAGTTTGAGACCATAAGAGATAGTTTTTTCCATTCAATTGCATTGATATACCGTTGAGATTCTTCACCAGTGAGGCAGCGACTCACTAAATGTCGAGGAGGAGGCCATAATGTCAACTACCCAGCAGATATGCAACATACTGAGCTCTGATTTTCACCAAAAAACTTTGAAATAGGCATGAACAAGTCTGATTTTCACAAAATCAGTACAAAAATTGGAGGACAGTGTGTTCAAGGTACAACTGTGAAGAAATGATCACACCAAGGGTACAGACACAACCCTAGACCCGTCCATACACTCAACAGGAGTCGCAGCTTAGTACATGGTCGGACAACCAACAGCTGACTGCATAGGAGCCGCCGCTTGTCCCTGGGAGAGCCTGTGATGAGTCTGTTGGACTTGGATGGGGGTGTTGGTGGAAGAGGAAGGAGTAGGAGGGGATGTTGGGGGTTTGGGGAGGGTCTGGAGGACGCTGCCAGAGGTTGACACATCGGTGACTACACTCCTTGGTCGGCGTCGGCGTTGATGAACCCTAGAAATGGGATGGACGGTGTTGGTAGCGTTGTTCTCTCTTTTTTTTTGAGTTGGATTTTCTATGCTCCGATACCATGTTAAGTAGGTAGAGAATCATGTATTATTATGATCATAACAAAAGATTACAATTTCCTATATATTGGAGAACACATACTTAATTTATAAGAAATCTAATAAATGAGTAACATAAAGGTTCATATAAGGATCCATTTACTGTAATATCTTACATAAAAAATTTTAACCTTTATCATCTCTATGGTTTCTTTTTATCATCTCTTTGTTTTGCTTAGAAAGTAATTTCCAGAAATTAGTGTGCTTATACAATTTTCAGAAATTTTTAGGACTTCTCCGTAATTTCTACAATTTGATGGGGTTTCCTGCAATTTGTAGAGTATTTTGAGGGCTATCTGAAGCTTTCCCTGAAATTTCTAGCAGTCCTTAAAATTCCAGCACTTACCCAATGATGTTGGACATTCTTTGTGTAAAGAAAGAGAAAAGGAAAAGGCGAAGAGATACTTTGTATTGCTAAGGTCTGTCATCCTTTTATAGGATTAAGGTTAGAATAGAAAAATATAATAATGTCCCTACTACGCACACGCACATCACAAAAGTACTAACACTCTCCTTCAAGTTTAAGCATATATATAAAAAATACCTAGCTTGGAACACATAACAAGAAAATTAATGGTGAGATGTTTGTGAAAGTGTTAGTTATCTTCCACTAGTAACCTTCTTGCAAATAAAATGACAATCATCCTTTCACGAAAGACCGGATTGTATGTAATGTAGATAGTAACCTGGTTGTTATAATACATAGTTTAAGGAGTAATGTCGCTATCTCCAAGATCCTCTATGAGTGTTCTTAGCTATTTAAGCTCATAAGTAGTTTGAGTCATGTTTCTGTGTTCAGCTTCAACAATAGATCTAGTCAAGACGACTTGTTTCTTACTTTGCCATGTGACTAGCTTACCACCCACGAAGGTACAAAAATCAAATGTAGATTCATTGGCATAGCTGGAATTTAGGTCCATGCTAATACTTAAGTGACCATTCCTCTTGAACAATAGTCCCTTGGTAGGAGATCCCTTTATATACTTTAATGTTCTCATTGTAGCATGTTGCCTAGGTTTAGTCATAAACTGGCTAATGACAACAACATATGTAATGTGAAGCCTAATAACAAGTGAGATACATAAGCTTGCTAGACGTTTGTAATGGGAAATGTCATCAAGTGATAGCGAGGTCTTAAAAAAAAAGATCTACCCCTCATACCATAGGGATGGTTTTGCTTTAGTAAGTCCATAGTATACTTTTTTTGGATCAATGTCAAGAAAGTAGTGAGGTACTTCCATTGATTGTCTTTTGTCTTTTCAATGCCTTAGTGTCTCCACCAGTAAGTAGAATGATCAACATACATAACCAAAATCATAAGACCAATGTCCGGTTTTGCACATAAAGATTGAGTGATCAACATTACTTCTCTGATAATTTTGTTGAATTTGTCAAATCAAGCTCTTGTATTTTACTTTAGGCCATAAATATCCTTTAAGAATCATCATATCTGGAACTCCATACTCAGGGGGTTACTTTATAAACACAGCCTCCTAAAGCTTACCATACAAGAAATCATTTTCAACTTTAAGTCGGAACATAGGCTAGTCTTTGTTCACTACAATAGAGAAGATGACGCGAATGGAGGTAATCCGAGTCATAGGAGAGAAATTATCAAAGAAGTCAATACCATATTATGTCTGTGAATAGCCTATCGCAACAAACACCCATTTGCAGTGAACAATATCCTTCATAGTAGAAGAATGAACCAAGTGCCATATGCCACGGGATTGAAGGGTAGGTATTTCCTCATTCGTAGTAGTTTCCACTAAGAAATGTTAAGAGCCTCTATGTTCTGGAATCGTAATAGAAGGTAAAGCCATAGCAAATTTGCGACATGTAGTATTCAAATGGAAATAAGATACCACATTTGTTGTAGGGTGTGAAATACAAGACCAAGTACCTTTCCTAAGAACAATAGGAAGGTCAAGGTCGACAATTGACATTGACAGTGGTGAATCTTCTAGAGTGGAGGATGGTGTCCTAGGACGGCGAGTAAAGGAAACTAGCATACATGGTGACGCTACAATTTGTGAAGGTGGACGTTGCCTGTATTCATGAACCACTCAGGGAGGAGGTGGAGCCAACAGTGAAGGCCTAGCCATATAAGAAATAATTAGTAAGGACAGTGATGGTCCCATGGAAGGAGTAGCAACCTGAGAAGAGAAATCAGACTCTAAGACGAGTCTTTCCATTTTTGAGAAATACAAAGTACACTGAAAAAAGGTAACGTCTGGATGAGTTAAAGGATCAATGCAGCGATATCCCTTTTGGATGGGAGAGTAACCCAAGAAGACATACTCCAATGCACAAGGAGAGAGTTTGTCATGTCTTAAAGCATGGACATGAAAAAAATACACACCCAAATTCCTTAAGAGAGAGAGAGATGAAGCAAAATGTAACTAAGTTAAAGTATCGAAGTAAAAGATTTGCCACCAAGAAGAGATGATGGCAAATGGTAGATTAAAAAACATGTAGTAAGAACTGTATGTCCTGCATATGAAAGTGAAACCTTCATTTGACACAAGAGAGTGTGGGTAACATCAAGGTGATGATGATTCTTCCTTTCAGCAACCCTATTATGTGCGTAATTGGTCTGATGAACATCAATACCATGTGTAGAACAGAAGGAGAAGTCATATGTTATATTAGTTCGTAAAATTTTAATGTCAACACCAAATTGAGTTTTTATTTCATTATAAAAAGACTTGAATATAGAAAGTACTTTAGGTCTAGCCTTTAAGAAGTAGATCCAAGTGCTCCTAGAATGGTCATTGATAAATGTAACAAAGTACGGACTTCCACCTTCAATAAAAGGATGAGGACTAGGACCTTAAATATATGAATGCAACTCAGATTTGGGTGAAAAAAACACACTATGTTTCCCAAATTGGCAAGTCTCACATTTAAAAGATGAAGTAAAAGGATGTAAAGGTAGAAGTCAATGCATGAAATGGGCTGACAGATGACTCAGGTGATGATGCTACTGAAGAAAAGAGACTTTAGGAGTGGCAATAACATGTGTAAAAGTAAGTTTGATGATGTCATCCAAGCATAGAATCAAACGTCGGTTTCGTGTCGGACTTCGGTCCAATAAAAATAGGAAACGTGTCGGACATCAGTGGAAATATCGATGGAAACACGGTAAATTTACGGATGTCCATGGAAATGATAAAAAAACTTTGAATTTTGATTTGAAACTCTTGGATAAGCTAAAGTAAGTAATAATCTACATCTTAGACTACTTAGATCAACTTCCTCAATATGTATTACATGAAAATACAGTAGATAGACCTAATAGAAATATCCCGAAGTATAAATAATACATAAAAATGCTTAATAAATGTGTAAAAACAAAAAGACTCAAAAAAGTTATCTTATATATTCTTAATACCATGAAAAATGCCTTAGTTGATCAAAATATTCTTCCTGTACATCAGCCATATTGTGTTCTCGATGAAAGAAAAAATTTAAAATAACAAACACAACTTTACATATAATCACATGAGTTATAACTTATAAAATAACAAACAAAATTTTACATATAAATTATTAACAACATAACATAATATTTTTTATAACATAATATAATTTAATAACATATCATAACATAAATTAATAACTATTATCATAACATAACAATTATTAATATCATGACATAAGTAAATAATACTTTTATAACATAAGTTAATAACATAAGTTAGAGTTGGGGACGGGAAACCTGGAGACGACTGACGACTCGTGCTGGCGACTAGCGGACGACGACGGGCTAGGGATGACGAAGGGCTCGGGACGACGAAGGTCTGGGGCTGACGACTAGCCGACGACAAAGGGTTGGGGCTAGCGACTCGCGGACGACGAAGGGTTGGGGTTGGCGACTCGCGGACGACGAAGGGTTGGGGCTCGAGACTCTGTGGCGATCGAAGGAGCAGGGGCAGGACGACAAAGCTCGAGAAGGAGCTAGACCCGTAGATCGATGGACTGCGTAAGAGAAGCTCGACGACCAGTGGGCGGACGGTGCTGGACGACGAAGGTGGGTTGCGGAGCAGAGGTGGAGCAGATCACGAGTGTCGGGATGGAGTAGATCACGGGTGCAGTGGCTGAAGCAGAGGCTAGAGGATCACGTGTGTCGTCTTTGTCGACTTGCGGGGAAGGCATGTAGTCCGTGTCAGAGTGATTACGTGTAGAAAACACTTGATATCCACCGACATCCATCGATACAACGATATGCGTCGACATCTCCACGGAAATTAGGTACTTCGCGACATACCTAAACATATCGTTTCTGTAGTTCCGTCTTCTGATACGTGTCAGCGAAATTTCGCCGACATGCACCGACATTTGTTTCCATGCATCCAAGTAGTACAACCCTAAGCTCGTGTGGAAGTTGTGAAACTAACAAATGAGGGAAAGAATAAGTTATAACAGTTTAATGTCTTCGTTATGGTATTTATGGAAAGTAAGCTGAAAGAAAAATTAGACACATAATTGACATTATCGAACTTGAAGAGGATGTAGAAACCACGTTGGACCTACAAACTGAAAAGAAGGCACCGTCAGTAGTCTGAGCATGAGGAATATGGCTATGCTGCTTGAAGGAAGAAACAATGAACTCTCTCTTGTGACCTGTAGTGTTAGAGTTAATAAGCCATTTACCTTAAGTAGCCACAAAGGCACTACGTAAGGAGGAGGGAGCAGAAATGGAAGCCATAGAAGCCAAACTGCATGCAGAGGCTACAAGAGACTCTAGCGATCGAAATAGTAGAAGGTAGAGTAGCAGTGTTTGCAGTAGGAGCTAAATGAGCCTAAAGTTGAATATGTGGGAACTCATGCTAGCAGCAATCAGAAGGATGGCTATAGGAAGGGTAGGTGCAATGGCTACCATCATGACCAAACATACCACAACCACACCTACAAGCATTACCAAGACTAGTGGTGGCATGAGCAAAGATTGCAATAACTGGAGATGGCTCCAAGGACTTTGTGGATGGAGCAATAGTGGTCAACAATCGCTCAATAAATAGCAACCAAGAGAGGACATTATCATGTACTAAAGTCAACAATCGCTCAATAAATAGCAACCAAGAGAGGACATTTTCATGTACTAAGGAGTGGCTTATCCATCATTGGAATTGTGAAGAAAGATCATCGAGGAAACATAGAGTCTACATCTCCTTGAAGTAGTGTTCTTAATGGTAGGGTCATTACTAAAGGGATGAATCAAGACAATCTTGTCCATTATCTTGCCAAACGTGCTATAGTAGTCATGTAGTGTTCTTAATGCTTATTTAAAGGTAAAGAGCATGTCGTCTAACTTATACAATTTTGAAAGTGGTGGAACTTGTGGAGTAAGCAGAGGCTGATGGTGCCAAAAGAACACTAGTAAGGATAGCAGGATCTATATTGTTCTCCATCTAGAGATGACAGTGCTATCCTCTCTCTTCCACATCACTAATGAGGGTCAATGTCCTTAGAAGGATCCTTAGTAAGATGAGTTTCTTGGCCTTGAGACTCAATGGTAACCTGAAGGCCATGCTCCAAGAAGCACAGATCTGATCAGTAGAACGATCAAGAACTCCCAAAATGGAATGATGAGTAGTAGTGTCGGTCAAAGTGGAACTAGAGGCCACCATGAGGTATACTCATACAATTTGTCAACTGACCCAAAGAAGAGGGAGACAAATTACTTGGGTGTCAAAGCATCAAGTGAGGAGAGTAGTCAAGAAGTGGCAAGGCCCGTGGATAGAGGAGAAGAGACCCTAATCCATGCCTGAGGAGTCATGAGTGGTATATCGGAGGGGTGAAGTTTGCTGGATCTACACTTGCAGTCCTCCAGTAGGCTGTTCCAGCATGGGAGACGGCCAGAATAGGGGATGTCCTGGTCAGATATCATCCAAAACGGGCCACTGGCGGCCTGGGCATTGATGGCTGACGTCGACAAGAAGAGGAAGGGGCGATAGAGGAGGCGATGGGACAAGAGCCTGGCGGCAGTAGTGGAGGGAAGGGTTGGCGGTGGCTGTGGATGGAAGGGTTGGTGGCGGCAGTGGAGGGAGGGGGCTGGCGACGGTGGTGGTGAAAGTCGGAGAAGGTGGCGGCAGCGGCTGTGAAGGAGGGAGGGAGTTGTGGTGGCTCTTCAAACCCTAACCCTAGCTCTTGATACTATGTAAAGAGAGATAAGAGGAAAAAACAAAGAGATACACTGTATTGCTAGGGTCTGTCAATCCTTGTATAGAATTAGGATAGAAAAATACAGTAATATTCCTAACACACACACCACATTAGCACTAACACTCTGCAAGTTCTTAAATTTCTTAAAACCACTTTTCAGCAGTGACAAAAGGCAAAAGAACTTAAACCACTACTCTCCTTGAGGGTCATGGTTAGGATACGCTTGTATCACCATGGGAAGCAGCTGTAGACAAAAGATGAAGATGGCGATAGCAGCTAGTTTCCCTGTGACGGAAACTCTTGCTGAGCTGGTGCTAGAGAGAGATTCCGACGATCTGCTGGGGTGTCATTGACAGTTCACTGAATGCTGCGATTATAGTATTGGTGGCTGGCCCATTGCTAACTTGCTATGGAGACGTTAGTGGCAACAGTGTTTATCACAGGATAAGAGTTTATTGAATTGCCCTCACCTCCTCTTGATATTCCTTAACCACTAGTTGATTTTTGGGTCTCTACTGAGATTCTTGCTTAGATTGAGCATGTCCAACCCCCATCAGGTCCTTTGCAGTTTACACTTTCAACAGTCCCAAAGGACCATCCGTGGGACCACACATCCAGACAATCATCCTACTTGACTAGCCTTGGAAGGACATGCCTCAGAAGGAGATCCAATCTGTTAGCTTTCCAATGACATTGCTTTGCAAATGAAAGCTATATGCTCTTGCAATCAACAATAATATAGCTGATTATTTCTTTTGACCGCCTTGGCCTCTTGCTTGTCCGTATGTTTTATATCAAGCTTCTTTCTGATGGCAGCATGGATTTACTGTAGCATATGGTAAATTGAGACTTTCTCTCGCATGGCTAGTCTCGAACCAATCCATGTCCTCCTTTCTTTTGCAGTTTACAGTTTGTGTCCCACCTACCTCCATCACCATCTCACTTAGCAAGGAACGTATAAACACTACTTCAAAAATAAAGTGGAACAGCAGAATGGATGTCATCTTCTTTTGTTACAAAACAAAGGAAAAAATGTCCCGAGAAAATATTGTGAACCACAAGCAATGACATAAAAGAAGCAATAATCGAAGTCTAAACACAATTCATAAAACTTTCATATCCCCTCATCCCAGACATATCTATGAGTATTAATGTTGTATCCAAGATTCCAAGCTGCATTCAAGATGAACAGAACACCTTTCTTCAATCGGCATGTATCAAATAGAATTGGGCTGTATCCAAAACATATCTACGACACTGATATTTGGGTTGTTTTGAAGCACTTATGTTTTTTAGGATGCATATTATGTACCATGAAGAAAGAGTCTGCTTTGGTGTCATCGACTGCAGATGCTGAGTACATGGCTGCGGCCATCTTGCACATGAGCTCTTGTAGTTCAAGCATCTTCAGAAGAATTTTGGAATTGATCATCAACAACTTATGATTATGCATTACAGCGACCTTCACAGCTAAGAAGTTGATGTTTCACGAGAAGGCCAAGCATATTGAACCTGACTGCTACTTCAGACAAGATTCTGCTAGGATTATTGTTTTCCACTCCCTTAATTAGATCTGAGCACCAGACTGCAGATTTTCTCACTAAACCTCTGGTTGTGAGGTTTCATCCTTGCTCAAGATTGAGTGGAAGTGTTTGTTATCTTAGGATAGTTGCTTGTGACTTCCCATATGTTTGGACATTCAAAGTTGTTTAGCTTGTTTCTCCTGGACTTTTCGTATCTCAAGTACCCTTACCTATCAAAAAGATGGGACCTTATCCATAATATACAACTGTCTTTCTCTCTGATATACTTGATATCACTTCTACAGCTCAAAAGGAAAAAGAATGTTGTTTGCATGAGTTAATGTTTCTTGTTTGGGTGTATTGAGATTAAAGAAGAATAATGAAGTCTTATTTCCTTGAGTGAGAAAGAGTTACATATATATATGAGTCAAAGAATACCCAACACTAAGTGGATATCCGATAATCCAATAATTCAACACAATTCTAATATAACTTTAACACTCCTCCTCAAGTTGGAGCATACATATCAATAAACTCCAGTTTGGTACATAAAGACTGAAACACTCCAACATTCAATTCCTTTATGAAGACATCAATCAATTGCTCAGATGATTGAGTATACGGGATAGAAATAACTCCTTTTATCATTATATCTCGAACATAGTGACAATCGATCTCGACGTGCTTGCTGCGTTCATGGAAAGTGGGATTATTGGTAATAAAAATCGCTGTTTGATTATCATAATGCATTGGTATTGGCATCGGCATCTTAAAAGATAGACAAAGTTCTGATAGAAGAGATCTGATCCACATCATCTTACACGTCGTCTGTGTTATGGACCTATACTCTGCTTCTACACTAGATCGAGATACTGTATTCTGCTTTTGCCTTCACCACATATACGGTTACCTCTTACATAAGTACAGAGGCCAGATGTAGACCTCTTATCTCCTCGATCTTCAACATATCTTGAATTTAAATAAGCCATGATATTCACATGGTCATTTTTCTAGTACGTCAGACTTCTACCTGGAGTACTTTTTACATAGGTAAGAACCTGTAGGACTCCACTCCAGTATATCTTTCTCGGTTCATGTATAAATTGACTTAGTAGGTTGATTGCATAAGAAATGTCTGGTCGAGTCACTGTCAAATAGATAAATTTGCTAATCAACTTCCTGTATTGACCTGGATCCTTTAACAACTCAACTAGTATCTCAGAAAGGTGGTGACTGCTCAATAGGAGTACTCTCTGATTTGCATCTTAAGAGGCCTATTTCCTGAAGAAGATCAAGTACATACTTCTTCTGAGATAGCATCATCTTTCCATTTGCATAAGCAAACTCTATGTCTAGAAAATACCTTAGCGTGCCTAAGACCTTAGTAACAAATTGTGTCCTAAGGTGTTCTTTAACTTTTTTTATGCCATCTTCATCATTGCCAGTCATCAGAATATCATTAACATAAATTACAAGGAGCACACATATATGATCAGTCTTCCTGTAGAAAACTGAATGATCGACAACGTACTTCTGAATACCCCCATTTAGCACCATTTTATTGAATTTTTTGAACTATACTCTAGGACTTTGTTTTAGACCATAAATCGCCTTCTTTAGCTTGCAAACTTTGTTCTCCCGCTGAATAACATAATTTAGAAGTTGTTCCATAAGCACAGACTCTATAAGATCACTATACAGGAATATATTTTTGACATCTAACTGGCGTAAGTCTCAAGAGTTGTTGATGGTAATGGACAGAATCATCCTGATAGAGTTAAGACGTGCAATTGGATAGAATGTATAATCATAATCAATGTCATATGTCTGAGTAAATCCTCGAGCGACCAATCTAGCTTTGTAGCTGTCAATGGTATCATTTGCTCTGTATTTGACTGTGTAAACCCTTCTGCAGGTGACTATCCTTGCTTCCACAGGACGGATTACTAATTTCTAAGTGCCACGAGCTGCTAATGCAGCTACCTTCTCATCCATCGCCGCCTTCCATTAGGGAAGTAATAGTGCTTTTTGATGATTCCTGGGAATAGACTTAGAGAAAAGAGACAAGACAAAAGCACGGAAACGAGGATATCGAGATGTATAGGATACAAAATTAGAAATTGGATGAGCAGTAGAAGAACGATTACCTTTTCGTAGAGCATTAGGAATATCTAAGGCACTGGAGGACGGATTTGCATTCACAGAGGAGGCTGGTTCTATCACAGGAGGCACTGGTGGTTGCTGAGGATGTCGATATACCTGTAAGAGACGAAGGGGTTCTGCTAGACCAACAGTAGTATCTCGGGAATTCCCAAGAAAAAACTCAACAACAAATGGAAGAGGAATGGACTCATACACAGACACAGAATTTCCTGAATAACTCATGGACTTAAAAAAAATTAACATCAACAGACATAAAAACTGACCAGATGGAGGATGAAAATACCAATACCCACGTTGAATCCTAGAATACCCCATAAACATACATTTTATAGCTCTGGGAGATAACTTATCAAGGTCAGGTGAGAGATCCTGGACAAAGACAACACACCCAAATACTCTACGAGTTGATGAAAATAATGTGGCATTCTTTTGAAGACGCCTAAGAGGAATTTCACCCTCTAAAGGAGTGAAGGGCATTCTATTGATAAGATATGTGGTTGTAAGAACAACATCATACCAAAAAGATTTTGGAACTTTCATGTGGAGAATGATAGTCCATGTAACATTAAGTATATGCCTGTGCTTGCGTTCTGCCACCCCATTTTTTTGGGAGGTGCGAGGACAAGTGCTTTGATGGATAATACCTAAGGATGTATAGTAAGATTCAACCTTGGATTGAGCAAATTCCAATGCATTATTAGTCTGCAAACATTTTGGAATAAGACCAAATTGATTTTTTATTTCAGCAACAAAAGTTTTGAGTACATCATAAATGTGACAATGATCTTTAAGCAAATATATCCAAGATACTCTTGAAAAATCATTGACAAACACAATGAAATAACGATAACCAAACACAGACGGAACTCTAATGGGACCTTAGATGTCATAATGCACTAAATCAAACAAACTAGGACTCGACATAAGACGCAACTGTTTAAAAGAAGCACGGTGGTGCTTTTCCAATTGACAAGACTCACACTCAAAAGAAGAAACAGATACCGATGGTAATGTTTGTTAAAGCTTTTGTTAGGATGGATGACCTAACTGGTAGTACCACAGAAGACGGCGCATAGGTAGAAGCAACAGAAGCTAATCTCCATGATATATTGTCTCTAATCAGCAGGTATACACCATTTCCTTACTTACGGTCTAAACTAATCCTCCTTATTATCTGTAAATCTTGAAATGTGCAATGAAAAGGGAAAAAAATCACACAACAAAGCAATTATTTGGTAATGGTACTAATGAAAATTAGATTTACAGGAAATTCAAGTACATATAGGACTCTATCAAGGAAAAGCTGAGAAGAGGCCTGCATAATCCCTTTTCCAGTAACTGAACAAGATTGACAATCAATAATGGCTACAGACCTAATATCAGACAATTGAGATGGACGAGTAAACAAGGTTTTCATACTTATCATGTTGGAGGAGGCACTAGAATCAATTATCTAAGAAGAATTCTTAGATGCTAGAAGAGCACTCGTACCTGTAGAAGCAGAATAGGAGACAGTGGTAGCAGAACAGTGACCTTTAGTTGTAGGAGTCGGTCATAATCAACTTGCGAGATAGTAACTGTTTGTTCGTCATTGGTGGAAGTGGCTGGTGGAGACTCTATAGTAATATGGGTAGAAGAAGGCTGGCCATGTAAATCCCAATACCTATCAACCTGATGACCTGTCCTGCCACAATGAGTGCACCAAAGGTGATCACCAGTATCTGTACGACCACGACCACCTCTACGAGAGCCACTACGTCGTCAACTACGTGTGGCTGCCATAGTAGACTGATTAGAAACTAAAGGAGTGGCTGTGGAGATACGCAGAACATGAGCAAAGGTCGTCTATAGATGTAGCACACTATCAGTGTCTAGTATCTGTTCCCTGATCTGAGAACTGAACTCTTGAGATAAATTGAAAAAATAGATCATCATAGCTAGCTCTTCCCTGTACTGTCTCATCTGGGTGATATCAGTGGTCAATGATTGTGTACCTCAAGCTCATCTAAGAAAGCCTGTAATGAGGAAAAATGCTCTGGAGCAGACTGATCTTCCTGACGGAGAATGAATAACTACTTATATACCTCAAAAACTCTGGAAATGTTCTTTTTATGATTATAGGTGTGATAAAGAGTATCCCAGATCTTCTTGGTAGGCCACAGCATCATAACTCCCTTAGTCACAGTAGGCTTCATACTATTTACTATCCAGGAGACAATGATAGCATCATCGACGAACCAATCATCATAAGTGGCATCCTTATTATTCTAAGGAGATTTGGTGAGATAGCTGATTTTTCGATGTGTAATGATAAAAGTCTCAAAACTTTGTGTCCACAGTAAATAATTTTTGTCATTCAACTTCTCAGAAGTACCACATAGGTTCTTGACTAAAGACTCACATGTAGCCATGATAAACAAATGATATATATGGTCTGATTTTGCAAGATAGATGAAGAGAAAGACTGATTTGATGTATAATTGGCAGAAAACAATACAAAAACGCCTACCGGAGAGACCAACACGTAGTCTGGAGGCACAAACACAGGTGGAAATCGCATATCTACACACATACGAGGAGGAGTGACAAGGAAGCCTACCACATGGCCTGAGACAATGGAGGGTGGCTGAAATGGGGCACGATTGCCCTTTCGGAGAGGCTGAGACCATCAGAAACCCTTGTCAGTGCTATAGTGGCCACCGACGGTGCCTGGAGTGGCTGTAGATGTTGGCGGAAGGTGGGGAGGGGGGTTCTGGGGACCTGGGAGGCTACTGTAGAGTCTTCCAGGGAGATTTGGCCGGCGGGAGTGGCTGTCTGGCGGCGTAAGAGCTTTTCCGACGAGCTCCGGTGAGGAGGGCCGGCGGTAGGTGGTGGTGGGGTGAAGATTAGGGTTTTAACCTAAGCTTTGGTACCATATTGAGATTAAAGAAAAATAATGAAGTCTTATTCCTTGAGTGAGAAAGAGTTACTGATATATATGAGTTAGAGAATATCCAACACTAAATACATATCCAATAACCCAATAACCCAACACAATTCTAATATAACTCTAACAAGGTGTATGAACTACACTATTACAATTTGAGTGTTTAAATTGGATCAGATTGGAAAAAGAAAGTTTCCCTTGATTGTAATTTGACAGTCAAATACAATTTAACTTGTATTTACCTTCCTTTGATTCTCTTGTTATTCTGGAACCTTTTATACAAATGCCCCTGTTATCTGTTCAATTTTTTCTTTTGTATTGCACTTTATAGATATACTTCTTTTTGTATATAGTGCTACTAAAATTGGTTTTGAATTTCTTTTTCTTCACAGGTTATGAATCCTTCTTACTATGGTTTGGAAGATGCTGAAACTGAAACGCTGAACCTTTTCTTATCAAGGTAATTGTATAGAGTGCTAATTTGTCAGATGCTATATTTGGTTCCAAGTAAAAATGATTCCCTTTTCTTTCTCTCAAATTCCATTGGAAAATTTTGGGCATGTTTTCATGAATCAGATTGGTTCAGAATACTTTTGAAGACCTAGAAGACAGTGGCTGCATCAAGTTGCAAGACAACACTGTTCAACCACTTATGTTGGGATCGGTCGCTTCACAATACTACCTTAGTTACATGACGGCATCCATGTTTGGGTCCAACATTGGACCAAACACTTCCCTGAAAGTAAATTGTTCTTTAATAGACCTAATTTTCTTATTCCGATGAAAAGGACCACTAAGTTCATTCCTTTCATATATTTATTAACCTTTTCCTGCTAACAATTGAATCTTAGGTGGTGTTGTACATTCTTTCTGGTGCTTCTGAGTATGATGAGCTTCCAGTGCGGCATAATGAGGTCATTTACTGCTTTCATTGTTTATTTTTTCTGTGTTTATTCATTTACATGCTTTCAGTCAATAGTCTGTTCTTGAATTTTAAACTTGCAACTGTAGATCAAATATTCCACTTTGTACTTAAACATCAATTCTTTTTTTTATATTTTCTCTTTGTTTGACATAATTAGGTCATCTTTTTTGTTCCTTGTTCTTTTATTTCCATCTTCTTTTTGCCATAATAAACAAATATGTTTAGAAATACATATCAATTTCCTCCTCTTTTTTGGTTGTGTTTGGTTCACATTCTAACTTCCGGTTTTTTCACACAATCTGGCTTCTGGCCAGAAATTTACTTACCTTAGCTTTTGGCTTCTGCCAAATTTATATAACAACAGCTGTGTCTTCTATAGTTAAGTTGATTATGTTTTTTTCGTTTGATTTAGATTAAAGAAAAAGTTATAAGACACTAAATTTGTAGTAGAAACAAACTGATGTGGCAGAGATGTGGAATGATGAGAGAGTAGAGTAACATGAAGAAGAAGAAAAGGAGAGGAAGAAGTTGTTGCGGAGCAGATGAGATTTTCCCTACTTTAAGAAACTCTTCATGAAACACTGCAATTTAGTAGTTTTATTCAACATTTCTCACCTAGATATTGGTCAGCTTTAAACATTAAAATTATTGTTACATTATGTGTTTATTTGTAGCCATTTTTCATTAATTTGATGTGTCAGTAAAATGAAAATATGCAAAACAGATTAAAGTTAATGGGTTCAGTTTATATGCATGTATGCCATTTATAGCCCAATGTTCTTCTTATTGAAGCTAAATTTATCGCAAATCATATTTTATGAAATAAATACACTATCTTGATACATTTAAAGGTCTTGTTACATTAGATGTCTATTTACACCCATCTTTTAATAATTTGTCCCTAAAATGAAAGTATGCAATATTGATTGTAGCTAATTGGTTCAACGTATATGCCTGTATGGTTGTTTTTAGCCAAGTTTTGTCTTTGTGAAGGTAAATTCATCACAAACCAAATATTTTAAAATAAAATATTTCACCTTGACACATTCAATTGTCTTGTTACATTAGGTTAAGGGTCCGTTTAGTAGAGTTTTGGGACAACTTTTAATCATATAGTTTCTCTTTAGAAGCTATAATGGTCCAATAGTTCTACTAAATACTATTAACATTTTAAAAGCATTAGTTTTTAGAATAGTAATTCCTTTACATTTCTAGAAACTAGGTTAAGACAGTTTCTAATCAGAAATTAACTTCTACACTTAGATTTAAAAGCTGAAGTTCTATCAAACCAACTCTTATCTATCTCCCAATAATGTAGTTTGCCCCCACTACGAAAATATGCAATTTCATTGTAGCTAAGGGGCTCAGTGTGTATGCCATCTATGGAAGTTTATAGCCGAGGTTTTCTTTTGTGGAGGTAAATTTGTCGCAAATGAAATATTACAAAAAAAAATAAATCTCCTTGACACATTTAAAAGGCTTGTTACATTAGTTATCTATTTATACCCATCTTTCAATAACGTAATTTGTCCCTAAAATGAAAATATGCAAAACTGATTGTGCTGAGGAGTTCAGGATATATATGACTGTATAGCTCTTTGTAGCCAACGTTTTTCCTTTGTGAAGGTATATCAAGTTTTTTTATTCACACACACACACACACAATGCACATGCGGCACATCATCATCATCATGTTTTCATCGTTGTCATTTCTTCTCATTCTTTCTATGTTACTTGTTCCTTAGGAAAACTACAATGGCCAATTATCAGAAAAGGTTCCATATGCTGTTGATATAAACCACCTTGATGATCCACATGTTAAAGCAAATATACTTTTCCAGGTCAGCATCCATCTTGCTCTCCATGTCAGTGTTGTCTGTTATCGGAAACTCATGTGTTATCATTTGCAATTTTTTTTAACTTAAACTACACAGCATTGACATGTTCTTGTATCAGGCTCACTTTTCACGGGTGGAATTACCAATCAGTGACTATGTCACTGACTTGAAATCTGTGTTAGATCAAAGTATACGCATTATCCAGGCTATGATAGATGTATCTGCTAATAGTGGATGGCTTTCGAGTGCATTGACTTGTATGCATCTTCTGCAAATGGTCATGCAGGTAGTCTTACTTTTTCTTAACATCATTTATGAACCTGAATTTTAATATCTAGCTGATTTTGAGTGAGTTGAATTAGAGAAGCTAATTAGGTTTTGCATTAGAGTAGAGGGGTTTAAATACAATGCATAGTAAGTAAATGGATCTTGACAGGATCCATATACAGCAGGATCCATTAACCTATACAACAGGATCCATTAACCTAACTTCTAACACTCCCCCTCAAGCTGAACGGCATAAATATCGATAAGATTCAGCTTGTTACAAAATTGTTCAAGAACCCCATTGCTGAGAGCCTTAGTTAGAATATCTGCCAGTTGATCCTTGGAGTGGACGAACGGCGTAGTGATGACTCTCTTCTGAACATTGTCCCTAATGAAATGACAATCAACCTCTATATGCTTGGTTCTCTCATGAAAGGTGGGATTCCCAGCAATATGAATGGCGGCTTGATTATCACAGTAAAGGGGCATAGGTCCAGTTGATTCAATCTGTAGTTCTTGAGTCAATGCCTTTAGCCAGATGAGTTCAGAGGTGGCATTAGACATGGCACGGTATTCGGCTTCTGCACTTGACTTAGAGATTACATTCTGTTTTTTACTACGCCAAGTAACCAGGTTTCCTCCAAGGAAGGATAGATAACCTGATGTTG
>JAMKQA010039895.1:0-18282 GCA_024699735.1 Posidonia australis | reverse complement strand
AAGGAACATTTCCATGGATGATGGAAAAGAAGAACATTCTCATGAATAGTGGGAGTGGAAAATTAAAATTTAAATTGTACACTTCACGAATAGTAGAAGTGGAAATAAAACATCTCTGTGCATGGAATTTGTGCATGGTCTTCATGACCTAGTGGGAGATGTTAGTAATGGTCATTGAAGACCATTTCAAATGAATGGTGAAACGGACGACCGTTTCACCCATTCATGGCCGTGTTGAATACGGCGGTTACCAGGCCTTTATGGTCGGAATCGAAACGGCTGCGAGGGAAGCCGTTGGAAGAGGACGGAGGGATGGTCAAGAGTCCCCTATAAATAGAGGAGAAAACACAGCAGAAAGATCATCGAAAAGCTTACAGTGTTTCTCCTGCTTGATCATTGCCGGAGCCCACTCACACATCAACGGAATACTCTGTATCGACGTCCAAATACCAACAAAGAGTCCACGTTTTATGGACGGCATAAAACTTCTTTCCTTTCCACGGCCCCGACTTCATCTCTACGTAATCGCCGTGGAGGATGGCAAGACGTACATAATCCCATTGGTCTATTAATTATTTCTATTTAATCTTTTTTTTGTTCGCATGCTGGAGGCCATCCAGCATCCATTTTTGATTTGTTGGCGTTTGAAGGGTGTACATTGTTGTCCTATTTGCATTTAAAATTTAATGCCTTTTTGAAGGATTTCACAATCCACCTGGCTTGAAGTTACTAGCATTTTATGTCAGTAGAGAGTTACTAGAATCCATCTTTACAAGCTTGATATTATGTTATTTGTTTTGTGAAAATATAAAAGTCTCATTTTACCCCCTTTGCGCCTGTACAAATAGCTTGATTTGCCTTTCTGCGCTGTTTGTGAGAACATAACTCTTTTCCATGGACTTTCTTTGGATGGAAAATCCAAAGAATTTCAAATTTAGGTATTAATTACGAAACAATGTTCATGCTGGCGAGGACAAAGGAAACTATTATTTAATAGAGTAGGTCATGAGATGGTAAGTTCAAATTTCCTTTTGTCTTTGCCTTTGTAAGGCTACATTTTGCAAACACTTTTAAGGATTTCCTTTCTGATTTGTATATCTGTAAATGCCAAGTTTTAGCTTGTAAGAATGTTTCCGCTAGATACCACAATGTTTCTTGGCAACCAACACCTTGCATGGGGAGAGGAGCTAAGGACAATAGAATATCTAATGAAGGGAAATATGTCTGGACTAGACCTGTTAGTCCTAAGTCAATCTCCAACTCTCCTGGTTTACTTCCTACTCCCATTCTTACCTCTTCACATAAAGGCAGCATCCCTACATCTTCGATTAGCACCTCTCCAAATCATACCCCTAAGGAGGAAGAAACAGCTAGATTCATCGAAATGGAAATCAGAACGAGAAATTTATCGTTATCCAAGTTCAAGAAGGTACTGGTTGTATATGACTGTCTAAAAAGTGATGATCTAGGTGGCTCAAACGAGGTTGCACCAAATCCTCAACCACCCACTCCCATCCATACGCTAGGTAATTATGCTTCTAATTCATACAATCATACCCAGCCTCTCCTCAGGTTGATTATACTGCTGCTACTTGCATATCTTCTTCAGAATCGGTTTCTTCTTTCTTCTCTGAATCACTTTCCTCTAATTTAGAAGATAATTCTAATCATTTATTGAATCAAGTTTTAACTTGGAATTCTTATGATCAGTTTAATAGTTTTTGCAATAAGATAAGAATTACTTTAAATTCCCCAGATAAAATTAAATCTTTTTACAACTCTGTCAGAAAAGATCAAGATTTAACTTCTTTAAACCTAAATGATAATTCCTGCATAATGGAGAACTTGGATTCTCTTTACATTTCCTCAGATAAATTATGTTGATTGCAGCTTGGAACATTAGAGGTATGGGCAGCAGTGGGAAAAAAAGAGCCCTAAAATTTTTTGTTAGAACTAATAGATGCAATATAATTATTATTAGCGAAACAAAACTAGAACCCTTCTCCCCTAATATTTTAAAAAAACATTGGAAGTGGTTTCATAAACCAATGGTCTTTTCTTCCTTCATTGGGTACCTCCGGGGGAATTCTTATTGACTAGGATGATAGTATGGTTAAACTATCTAACACCATTAAAGCAACTTATAATATCTCATTATCCTTCTTAAATCTCTTGGATAACTTTGAGTGGTGGCTCACAGGAGTCTACGGTCCTTGTGACCTTAGTTTCAAAAGAAATTTCATTGAGGAATTGAACTACATAAGTGACAATGTTAATCAAAATTGGATTTTAGATAGTGATTTTAACATTATAAAATCTCCGGATGAACATTCTTCCAAGTGTGGCACTACATCTCATATGAGGGATTTCAATGACTTTATTGACAATAAATTTCTAATAGATTTTCCTCCTAATAATTGTAAATATATTTGGTCAAACTTTCACCTCCAGCCTACTATGGTTAGGCTGGATAGATTCTTGATATCCACAGGCTAGGTAGACAAATATCCAGAATCCTTCTGTTTGGGAAAAACCAGGGTAATTTCAGATCACATCCCCATTACACTTAACACTGTTCCATATAACTGGGGTCCCCCTTCTTTTAAGTTCTACAAATCTTGGCTGCAAATTGAGGGTTTCTCTTCCTTTATAGAGCAAAGTTGGCATAACTCCTTATCCACCTGTGTATCTATTTCACCGGTGGCCAGATTTGCTCACAGATTAAAATTCTTAAAAAAGCAAATCATCCTTTGGATTGGTCCTATTAGGGAACAAAGGAAAAAAAGATTAAAGGTAATTGAATCCCAAATAAATCGTATAGACTCAATGGTGGAATCCTTCAATAATCATGCCATCTTACAAAATAAATTGAGAACCCTCAAAGATGAGCATTTTACATTGTTACAAGAACAAGAAACATACTGGAAGCAAAATTCTAGGATTCAATGGCTCAAAGAAGGTGACCTAAACACAAAATTCTTTCATAACATGGTAAAACAGAGAAGGAGAGTAAATACAATTCATTCTTTAAGCATTAATGGTATTCCGATACAATCTCCATTTCTGATTTCCAATGAGATAGAGAATCACTTCATTTGGCAATTCAACATGCCAAGTAGAATAATTCCCTCTCTTGACTGGGATATTTTAGTGCCCAATAAAATCCTCAATCTAGAAATTTTGGAATCCACTTTCACTATGGAAGAGATACACAAAAATGTTGGCTATCTACCTGGGGAGAAAGTCCCAGGTCCAGATGGTTTCTCTTTGTGTTTCTTTCAACAGTTCTGGGAAATCGTGAAGGATGACATCTTAGACATCTTCCACAATCTTCACTGTACTTCTGATCTAGAGTTTCTGGTCCACATTAATCAGACTTTTATTTCTCTTATTCCAAAAAAAGAGGGTATTAAATAGGTCAAGGACTTTAGACCTATAAGTTTAGTCAATAGTCTTTACAAGATTATAGCAAAAACATTAGCATCAAGATTTTCTCCTATCCTTAATAAAATCATTGACAATTCTCAATGCGCATTCCTTTCTGGTAGATACATAGGCGATTGTTTCCTAGTGGCTCAGGAGACTGTACACTATATGAAATTGAATGGAATTCTAGGTCTTCTTCTTAAACTGGATTTTGAGAAAACGTTTGACAATGTTAATTGGAAATTTCTTCTAGAAGCTCTTAGAGGCTTAGGTTGTGGGCAAAAGTGGATTTCCTGGATCAAAATGTACATTTCATATGCCAGCTTTTCGATCTTAGTTAATGGATCTCCCAAAGGATACTTCAAGGCAACAAACAGATTAAGACAAGGTGACCCCTCTCCCCTCTTCTTTTTATTGTGGTCACGTATGTTTTGAACAGAATGTTAGTTATAGCAATGGACATTAATCTAATTTCTGGGATACAACTACCAAATAATGGTCCAAATATAATGAATATACAATATGCTGATGATACTATCCTATTTTTAGTTGCCATTGAGGATAATTTAATAAATATTAAGAGAATACTGTGTTGTTTCCAGTCATGTTCAGGATTAAAAATTAACTTCCATAAATCCTCTATCACTGGTATTGGAATTCAAGAAACCTTTACTCAGAGAGCTTCCCATATCTTGGGGTGCCGAATTGAGAATCTCCTTATAAAATATTTGGGACTTCCTTTACACTTCAGGAAACCCAATTATCACGATTGGTTGCCTGTTATTGAGAAAATTTCAAAAAAATTATCTCTTTGGAAAACAAAGTATTTATAATTTATCACTTGGGGGTAGACTTACCTTGGTAAATGCAGTTTTATCTGCCATTCCTACATATTACCTATCAGTTCTACACTTACCAACCAGAGTGGAGAAAGCTATTGACAAATTCAGAAATAGATTTTTATGGAACTCTCTCTCCTCTAGCACAGCTTGCCATTTAGTTAAGTGGAAGTCTCTTTGTAGATCTATGGAACAAAAAGGATGGAGAATTATCAATTTAAAATATTTCAATATGCCTTTGAAAAGTAAATTACTTTGGCAATTTTTGTCTAATTCTTATTCTTTGAAATGGAAAAACATTATTAGAGCTAAATATTTAGCTAGGAAAGGACTAGGTGCTCTACTTAATGTCTCCAATGTTAGATCATCACCTCTCTGGTTAGAAATCAAAAAAAGTTTTGATATATTAAATGGTTTTACCTTGTTTCATGTAAACAATGGGAAAAACACTATCTTCTGGGAAAACAGATGGTGGAATGGAGAAAAACTCAAAGATATCTTACCTGATATCTTCATGAGGGCAAAATATAAACAAGCATCTGTTACAAAGGTTGTTCAGATCATTAACACCAATGTCAATAATCTCTTCTATAATCCTTTGACTCATACTGATTCTAGAACTCTTCATACTCAATTGGATATGTTAATTGGTATAATCTGCAATACAGGGTTAACTGCGGAGGAAGATACTATTATTTGGAAGCCTACCAATAATAATTTCACTGTTAAATCATGTTATACTATGTTAAATGATGGCGGTCTTACATTTAAGTATTTTAGGGAAGTTTGGAAATATTGAGTGCCACTCAAAATTAAACTCTTTTCGTGGTTGGTTATTTGCAACAAAATTCTGACCAAAGATAACCTGTGTAAAAAAGGATGGATTGGTTCTAGTCTATGTATTTTTTGTAATAAAACTAACGAATCTGTTATGCATCTCTTCCTATACTGTCCCTTTACTCATTCTATTTGGAATGCTTTTACAATTAGCCCATTGTATCCTGTTATTCTCTCAATAGCAGATTTATTTAACATTCCTCCTGTGTTTAAATTTGAAATGTCTTTAAAAGGTTCTCATACTTTTGTGCAAATTTTTCTTTGGTCTATTTGGAAGGAAAGAAATAATAGAATTTTTAGGGGACTTCTCAGAAATAGCAGTATGATTATTAATGATATAATCTCCTTGATTCACTGCTGGATTGAGTGTTTGGATACAGGATTTAAAAAAAATGAGGTTCTGCACTCCATCTCGTCCTTTCAGTAGAACAGAGATATGGAAATTGACCCTATGGCTCCAAATAATGATCAGCAAGATTAGGAACAAAATGCATCTACTCTGCTCTCTTGGATGACAATCCCTTGTAATGGCTAATGTTTTGTTGGTCGATGGAATTTCTTTTATTTTCAGACTTCTTTCTGCTTACTGCATTTTAGACATCTTGTTCCTAAATTACTGGAACTAAGTCTCTATAATATTTTCTCAGTACAATACCTTATGTTGTTGCTTATATGATAATAGAATACCGTTTACAAAAAAATACCTTACATGGGGAAAAATTTTGAAGGCAAAATCAGAACAGGAGGAAACCACACATTTCATGGTAGCAATGATCTTCCAATCAAGTTACTAATTGATCATGCCAGGAAGTACATAAAATTAGCAATATCAATGCAATGCCTTCTCTTTTAAATTACTTATGTTGACTCTTCCATTACATAAGTATCAAAAACAAAATGTCAGTTCGAACAAAGATATTATGGATTTGTATCTGGAATTGTTTCCCTACATCTTAGTCTCTAAATTTAAGATTGCTAGTTGAGGGTCCTCAGCTACTTCAACATGGATTTAAAGATGTCATTGCCAAAGTAGGCATGGAGAAATTTATTTGTAATCTATTTTGGATTGGAATGTTTTATCACCTCTATGATCAGGTAATTTTCCTGCTACTTCACCTATGCACCTTCATCGTTCGCAAGCTCCAGTGAATATACATAATCAATACATGCATATGGCTAGCATTGCAATCATATTCAAGGTTGACAATTTTCTAAAAGACCTAGATGTTTCTGGAACTGCCTCCATTATATTTATTTGTAGCCATTATGGAGTTAAACTTGAAACAAAAGCCATCTCTTTTAATATCTTGATCTTTGTGCAGGTAATACTAATATGTTTCTGGACCTAGATGTTTCTGGAACTGCCTCCTATGACTTGGACTAATACTAATATGACTTGGACCTAGATGTTTCTGGAAATGCTGGGTTTCTCTTAAAGTGAAATTATTTTCCTGGTTGGTGCTTTACAATAAAATTTTAACTAAAGAAAATCTGTGTAAAAGAGGCTGGACAGGCTCCATTTTCTGTGTTTTTTGTAATACCAATATTGAATCTACTGCACATCTTTTTATCTCCTGTCTTTTTACTTATTCAATATGGCAAACTTTTACTATGACTCCTTTATATCCTGTTATCCTTTCCATTGCAGATCTATTTAGCTACCCTCTTACTTTAAAATTTGATTTGGTTAGCATTGGTTGCCACTCCTTTGTGCAATTATTTATATGGACTATTTGGTGTGAAAGAAATAACAGAATCTTCAGGAACATTTCTAGGAACAAATCTGTGTTAGTAAATGATATTATATGCTTGTCTCATTGCTGGTTTGAAAGTATGGGTGCAGGATTTGAGAAAAATGAGAGTCTGTAATCCATTGTTTCCTTCCAACAAAAACGTGCTATGGACATTGACTCCTTGGGAGCGAATACTGGACATTTTGGTGAAGATGAACATGCCTCCACTCCTACTTTTGAAGAGGAAAACCTTGTGTAATGGTTAAATACTTGTTAGTCAAGTTTTTACTCTCCTTTTTTCTTTTTGAGGCCGGTAACCAAATCCTCTGTTTGGCACCATTTGCTTCTGAATTGTAGTCGCTAAATTCTGTTAGATCAAACAATGTACTATATGTGGTTTAATGATCGGAATATGTATAAAAAATACAGTTTCAAAGAAAAACAAGATATCTACTCAGACAAGCATCGAAACACTCATCGCGATTTCTGGATGTTTATGTATCTTCCTTGCCCGCCCGGCTGTCCTGCGAACGTTCGAGATCACGTAAGATCCCGTCCTCATCTTCCACCACTACCACCTCCATTCTCCCTTCTCTCCCTCACACCACCAAACCCGCAAATTCCAACAAAATCCCCGGCAAAGGAGAACCGAGAGAACAAACCCTAGCCCTAGCAGCCGTGGACGCCATGGGTTCCTCCAGGGAGGAGCTCCTCCCCTGCGTGGGGAGGCTGGAGATAGCCAAGCCTAAGCCCGTGGGCTTCCTCTGCGGAACCCTCCCCGTCCTCGCCGACGCCGCCTTCCCCACTCTACCGCAGTCGGCTCTCGTCCCGTCAACACAGACGTAATCTCGATTCTTTACAATGTTCACCTCTTGCGTCGCCTTGCTGTTCCCGTTACTCTGCTGCTGGTGGTTGTTGATTTTGTGGCTGTCTGGTTGTTTCAGGATTCAAGCCCCGCGGTACCAGATGCTTCCGGCTGAGACCGATCTCAACACGTTGCCGCTTCTGCCCAATCTTCCTGACAAAGTCCTCCCCTACGCTTCAGGGAGTGATGGAGGTGTGTAGCTTTGACCTCCACTTTGCGATTTTACAGTGTCAATCACATGACACTTGATTATAATAGTATTTAATACTTGGTTCACATGAATGGCTTCCAGTTGTCGATGAATTTCACAAAAAAACAAAATTACTCCCAAATCAAGCCTAAGGAGGAATAGTTAGGAGGATTAAAGTTTGTTACCATGATCCTGAATTTCTAACATTTGTTTGTTTGAGAGGTTGTGTCTTCCTAGAGTCGGATAGGAATCGTAGCATCAACAACCTTTACTGCTGGATTTCCCAATGCTATTCCGAGATACACTAGATTATGGATATCAGGTCAACCGTGAAGACTGTTGTAAGTAGCTGAATTATTGGTTATTCAGGATTTGCTGCCACTCAGGCTATCTTTCAGGCACTAGATAAATAGTATGATAGACACGTGAATTAGTTGCATTGAAAGATTCCATGAAATGCAACATCAATAACAAGTTTTTGAAAGCTAAGAATTTTACAATCAATATTCCCCATGTCTGTTGTTTTCACCTCCTATCATAGTCGTTGACTATAGTAAGAAATGGGTAAGGATAAATGAAGCGTTCAACTATTTAAGTAGGAATATAGTTAGTTGATGTAGCCAAGAGTTGTGCCAAGTGTCCATTGTCGCATATGTTCTGCTGATAGTTAAAAGCCTTTTTTCAGAATTTTGGAGTATTTGGCAACATAGTATCACACAAAAAGTAATAAATGTGATATCAGATGTTAGTGGTACTAGAGTCAAAAGTTGTATGTTCCATATTCTCTCTTATATTCAACACATGATGCAAAGTTGATGTTCCTAAATTTTATAGAGACGCACTGGGAAAGTGGACCCATCAGTCAAAACATTTCCAAGAAATGTGAGGCACTTGCTGTGTATAGCTTAACAGAATATGGAGATGAAATAGATGTGGTCGCTCCTACTGATATTTTAAAGCAGATTTTTAAGATACCGTACTCAAAAGCTCGGCTATCTATTGCTGTTCAACGTATTGGAGACACTTTAATTCTAAATACTGGGTATGTCTTTCAGAGATTCAGCAATTTTACTTTTTACTGTTGTATCCTTAGGAAAACTTAGTTACTTGAGATACTATTTATAAAAAAAAACAGGCCAGATGTTGAAGAGGGAGAAAAGATGTTCCGAAGACAAAGCAGCCAACCTCGAGGCTCTGAGTCCTCTATGTTACTGAATTTCGCCATGCACTCTGTGAGAGCAGAGGCCTGCGATTGCCCACCTAGTCACTATGCATCATCTGAGAATCAACCAAGCCACAATGTATTACCTCGCCAATATGGACATGGTGATGGGACTTTTGTATCTTCCACTGGCTCACATCCTGGAAAATCTCAGTTTCTTGACCAAAGTTCTAATGGCCATCATAAGAGTGGACTAAAAAATTGTGCAAATTATTCGCAAAAAAAGGAAGAAAGATTTTTCTGGGGTCGTAAGAAGAAGCCGAATGCTAAAGGGCAGGATTTGGGAGGAAAGTCAAGATGCCCTGTGAAGGAGTCTGAGAAATATAAAAGAATTGGCAACAATGATTTTCTTAGGGTTCTAGTTTGGCAATTCCATAATTTCCGGATGCTTTTAGGTAGTGATTTGCTTATGTTCAGCAATGAAAAATATGTTGCAGTGAGCTTGCATCTGTGGGATATAGCAAGACAGGTATATCAGAAATTTACTGAATTCGTGCTATGTTCCTCGCTTATTTTTTCATTCTTTTGTTGATTATTGTAGGTCACACCATTGTCCTGGCTCGAAGCCTGGCTTGATAATGTCATGGCAGGTGTTCCGGAGTTGGCTATCTGTTACCATCAAAATGGTGTCGTCCAAGGCTATGAGCTTCTAAAAACAGATGACATATTCCTACTTAAGGGCATATCTGAGGATGGAACTCCTGCATTTCATCCACAAGTGGTACAACAAAATGGTCTCTCGGTCTTGAGATTTTTGCAGAAAAACTGCAAACAAGATCCTGGTGCATATTGGGTACTTGCTTAATTAGTTTTATCTTCTCTTTTCACAAATTGGTTACTATATTTTTAATTTTCATTCTGCATTATCAAAATTTTCCATTTCATGTGCTTACCCATTGTCACCGTGTATTTCAGCTCTATAAAAGTGCTGGAGATGATGTAATACAACTTTATGATCTCTGCGTTTTACCTAAGAACACTTCAACGGATGAGCATAATGTTAGCCACGATTCTTTGTCTTCTCTGATGCACAAGGGGAGGAAGGACTCTTTGTTTACACTAGGAACACTTCTGTACCGCATTGCTCACAGGCTGTCGCTCTCTAAGGTTAAATTGATAAAATCTATCAGTATAGTTGTGACTACATATACCTCAAGTGTTTAATGCAGTTTATATATCATTCATTGTTGTTTTTTTTTTTTTTGAGTGGTTGTATCATTCATTGCTTTAGGCATCAGGTAACAAGGCAAGGTGTGCAAAGTTTTTTAAGAAATGTTTGGACTTTCTGCATGAGCAAGATCACCTGGTATGTTATTTGAGTCCAAGCACATGCTTCATATTTGTCCTTGTCTAATTTTGTTTTTATCTTGCTCTCTTCTTTGATATAAACATGCCTCCTTCATCTCTCTGTTTGAAACTTGATTTGGAACAGGTTGTCCGTGCTTATGCTCATGAACAGTTTGCCCGGCTTATTTTGAGATGCTATGAGGAGTTGGATTTTACTTCAGAATCTTTTCTTGTAGAATATGAGGCTACAGTTACCGATGTGGATGATGAATCATCTGTATTTTCCGTTGGAATGTTTGGTTCAGCAATCCAGGATATGGATCCCCCTTTAGCTGGTGACGATATGCCTAAAGCTGAGTCTGGGGCTAATCTTCAAAGTCCATCATCTGAGGAACCTAGGATGTTGAATCTGGAATCAAACCCATATGTGCCTAGGAATATTACAACGACTGGAAGTGGAACAACAGAAGTGGGAAATCCAGTGGAAGTTACATCCAACCCAAGCCCAAATGATCCATTGACAGTTTGCCAATTTCCTACATCATCGGCACAAGTTCAAACTATTACTGACCCAATTTCTTCTAGATTGGCAGCTATTCACCATGTATCACAAGCAATCAAATCTCTCAGATGGAACCGTCAATTGCAAACAACCAAAGATGATCCACCTGATCACGGCAGCCATGGAACTCAAGGTAAGTATCACCCTGATAATCTATCCCAATGTGCATGTGGTGATGCAGACTGTATTGAGGTTTGTGATATTCGAGAATGGCTCAAGAAGGCTAAGATGGATTGTAAGTTGTGGAAACTTGTTTTATTGTTGGGGGAGTCCTATTTAGCCCTTGGAGAAACTTATATGGAGGATGGCCAGTTGCACCAAGCTCTTAAGGTTGTAGAAATAGCATGTTCGGTTTATGGATCAATGCCCCAAGATCTTGAAGATGCTCAGTTTATCTCATCTATGGGCAGTCACTCATCATCTCAATTGAAATTTGATAGAGAAAGTGATAAATGTTATTTATTTATGGATACTGCAAGAGATAGTGATCCAAGTTGCATTGACAATTGCCTCCCTGTTGATCCATTCTCATCAAATTACTTGTTTTGGGCAAAGGCATGGACACTTGTAGGGGACGTTTTTGTGGAGTATCACAGGTCTAGGGATAAAGGTGTCGTTGTTCATGAAGAAGGAAGAAAAGCTGAAAATGAGTTAAGAATGTCTAACGAAGTGGTAAGGGAGGTAGCAAGACTTAAAAAGAAGTTGGGGCGTTACAGGCAAAATTGCAGCAACTGTTCTTTAATAAATTGTAGCTGCCAGAGTGACAGAGCCAATAGTGGTTACAGTGCTAGTAGTAGTGGAGGTCATGCAGATTCCTTGCCATACAGCAGAAAAGTTAGCAGAAAGGTAAGCAAGAAACACTCTTCACATTCGCTCCTTGGAACCTTGGAGGACGGAAATATTCAAGCCAAAAAAGGAAATGCAAATGATTTCGAAAGTGAAAACTTGCAAAATATTAATGGTAATAATGAAGAAGCACATGCTCTGGCATCAGTCTCTGATAAACCCAAGGGAAACTCCACCACAGTTCAGATTGATGAATCTTCTGTGGAAGTTCAACATGCAGGTCTCGGAGAAGTATTTGTTTCTGAACCTGTTCCTGAAAATGCGTACCGGGTGAAACATGGTGGGATATTTGAATTTCTAGAGGGTCCTAAGATTGGTAATACTGAGTATAATCTTTCCACTGCCACATACTGTTATGAAATGGCCAGGAAATCTCTAGGATGTCATGTTAGTTCATTAGAAATCCATCCTATCATAAAAAAGAAGGGATGGGTATGTAATGAATTGGGTCGACTAAGATTAAATAATGGAGAACTCGCGAGTGCAGAACTTGCTTTTGGAGATGCCATTAAGGCATTTAAAGAAGTTTCTGACCATACTAATATTATATTAATCTACTGTAACATGGGTCATGGCAGAAGGGCATTGGCGGAGGAAGTGATCAACACAATTGAAAAGCTCAAAATTAGCAGTCCTAATTATACACACAAACAATCTTTGAAGAAGGCAAGATTGGAATATATTGAATCTCTTAAATACTACGAGGACGCAAAGGCAGAACTGATTGCTTCTGGTGATGGAGTTGATTTGCTACTGCGAAGTGAACTTTATACACAGTGTGCTAACACATATTTGCGGCTTGGAATGCTTTCCACCAGAGAAATGAACTTGGAAGAGTTGTATGGAAGTGGAGGACATGAGTTACATAAAAAGTCATCTGCTGCTGAGAGAATAGATGAAAGGCAAATTTGTAATATGTCTGCTTGTGATGCTTTTAGGGAGGCTTTACGAATGTATGAATCACTAGGTGAAAGTCGCAAGCAAGAAACTGCTTTTGCTCATTTTGAACTTGGATGCTACTACAAAGCTTCTTGTCTGAAGTTTCTGGATTTAAAACTCAAACCGACTAAACTATCAAGAGGTGAGAATGGTAGTCGTCAAAGAGCCAAGTTGTTTGCTTCAAGTGCTGAGAGGCATTGGCAGAAAGCCTTAGATTTCTATGGCCCAAAAACTCATCCAGCTATGTTTCTTAATATTCTCCTGGAGCTATCTGCCCTTTGTGTCAATCTCTCGATGTCTTTACACTCAAACACGGTATGTTTCTCTTGAGTTTGTTTTATATATCTACTCTTTAAAAATTGGATAATGGAAGCACTAATCATGATATCTAACTATATTACTAATATTGGCAAGTAAAATTTAACTAAAAAGCTGTCTTAGTATCAAATAATCACATCTTTTGCCAGCTTGACACTTCAACTTTTTACAGGTTAATAACTAAATTGGTAAAAAACAACATTATAGCTATATAATGAAGTGCAATAAAGTAAGGCATTCTCCTTTTTTGTAAGTTTAATTTGTTATATTATTGCCATAAATTAATGCATTCTCCTTTTTTGTAAATTTAACTTGTTATATTCTTACAATAAATTAAAGCATTCTACTTTTATTTTTTATCTTTTGGAAGCACCTTGTAACAACTTCGTGAACATTAGTTCGGAAACAGAATTTTCTATGTCGGTTACAAGTGTAATCATTCATCGACTCATTTATCATTTGCTTACTAAGTGGGCTATTGATTATGTTCTTAAAAATTGCTCTTTTTACGGTAGCAGTGATAATGAGCAACTAGTAGTGTCATGTCACCGGTAATGACATCAATGGAAAAAACAAACAATAAACAAAACAGACAGTAAAAAATATTGTTTGTTTGAACTTGGGAAAACATAGACCCTCTTGGTCTGTTTACTCTATAAGTGAGTATACTACTCATGATTATGCTGTCTTTAAATTATTATTTACACACGTTCTTTGATGCAGATGTTGGAGTCGGCTCTATCTCACCTACTTGAAGGTCGCCATACAGTTGGAGAAACTGGTCAAGATACTCTGCACTGCCTAGATGTTGCGACACAGGAAAAGTTTTGGAATCGTTTGCAGTCACTTCTTAAGAAGATGTTGACAGTTGCTCATTCAGGTAGTTCGAACAAGTTGGGAAATGATTCTCAGCTGGTGACTGCCAATAAAGTGGATCATGTCGCAAAACTCAAGGAGATATATAGAATGTCACTGAAGGCTAACAATCTCAGCCAGTTGCATACCGTGTATAAGTTGTGGATCTCCTAGGCATATGCCATCAGGTTGAAGTCCCGTTCGTATCATTGACCGGGATTCAGCTGCTTCTGTATACACTTGTCGTAGTTACTTCTATACAAGCAATCCTTCTGTCTCTGTATCTCTCTTGTGGGAATGGTATTGAATGTTGTTTCAGATTGTACACGTAAACCAAAGCAGCATGACTTAGGGATCGGTATATCTGTCCCAGTCTCCCTCCAAAACAGCAATGTAGATGCCTACAGATGACGTTGAGTGTATATCTAAACTTTTACTGATAAATATAAAAAGTGCCGGTCTCGCTGATACAGTGACTTCCCATGTTACCATTTTGGTTGCCGTCCTTCGCATTTCGTTTATTAAGTACGTTATACAGAAGAGGTGCTTCTCTTACTTGTATCTTCCCTCAAAATGGTATGGAATAATAGTATTATTGGAGTAAATACACAAATCAATTATTGAATTGGTCTTAGTGGACAGAAAAAAGAAATGTATTGAATTGAAACTTTTGTTGGGATATCCATTTTAAATATTTAGTATTAGCTCTCATGTAATTTATATATTGGTTTATGTAAATTATGAACTGTCTTTGTAATAAAACTTTCATCTTAGGGAAGTTAGAGTCTTAATATGATCACTTCTCTGTGTATGATTAGATTTCATTCTCTTTACAAAATTATAGTTTAGCAACAAACATGGTTCTTAACTTGATAGACACAGGCGAAACCTTAGCAGAGACGCCATGAGTTGCACTCTCCATTGAGGATCTCAAGCCATCGACAACCATCAGAGCATAACTTGGTAATGAGCAACCCTAATGCCCGTCGACGTTGCTCCTCACGCGATCGGTCTCGCAGTCAATTCCACACCAACTCTCATCCCTCCTCCGTCAAGCCACCCAGTTTGATTGGAACACTTTCAAGGTTAAGCTTCTAGAGGATGGGGATCTCTCTCCCTTGTCCAGGCTGCCCGTCGAGACTGTCCCTCTCCCGACGGGCCTCCCATCGACCATCTATAGACCTCTGCCCCATGTGAGCGAGGGTTTGCAAGTACACAAATCTGGTAAAGCATCTTCTCCTTCCTGTCCCCACCTCTTGGGACACTTCTGGGCCGTTTCCAGGAGATCTACTTGTAGATCTCTGCTGGAGGCTACTATATGGGGGCGGTTCTTCTTCATTGAGGTTGCTTTGGGGTTTTTTCCTGGAGCTCAACTCGATTTGGTCATTGATTTATCTAGCCGACCAACTGGTTTTGTTCCACTTTACTTTTAGTGGTTAAATGTATTTTTTGGTTTTTGTTGTTGCAAGATTAGTTGCCTCGAAAATCTTTTTACAATCGTTGTGATGCTTATGATTGTTTATCTTGTGATGCTTGTGATTGTCTGATGGAATCTAATGATATTAGTATAGTTCGTGGTTATTTGAGGACTTTTGAGTCGGATCAGTTTGACTCCTATTCTCTTGATTTTTTCCCCCTCTCTTGCTGATCCAATTTCGATCCCCTCTTCTCCGACTCTAGCCATCCTTCCACTGGTTGGCGTTCACCTTGACTCTGGCAAGGCTGTTTCTTGTGGGCAGGGTTTTTGAGACCCTGACAGTTCGACGCACATTAATGTTGCCTCAGTTTCTGTGTGGAACTATACCTTATTTAGCCTTCCTAATAAAGATTGTTTTAATTCTATTAATGACTGTGTCGAGATGAATGACCCTAATACCTCTCAATTAAAAGATTTTGCTAGAATAATTGTGGATAATGGCATAATTAACTTTGATTTTCTAATTAATGACGCATCGCATCACGTGACGACTTTTGCCGCCTTTTCAAACGAAAGTACGCCTTTAATTAATAATTCTTTCCCTCTTTCTTCTTTTGAACGAAACTCTTCGACTCCCTCTTTATCCTCAGCTCTGGAAAAGTTGACTTCACCTCCTATTTCCGAGATTTCCTCTGACAACAAGATACGCTCTTCTTACTCCATTGTAGGTTCCCGTTTCTCCCCACTTGCTTCTCCACCTAAACCCCTTCCCGTAACTTTTGCATCATTTGCATCTAAGCTTACCTCTGAAGCTCCATCGTTCGACGATTGAGAAGAAAACTGGGTAGTGGTCTCTCGGAGGAAGGCCTTCAACCCACCCGTAAGATTCTACCATTTGCAAGGGAGGTGCTTCTCCTATGGTCTCCGGGGACATACAAAACATTATTGCAAGTTCTGTGACTCCTGTTTTAAGTGTAAGTCCTCAACTCACTCCGTTGCTAACTGTAAATTTTTCCAGGAGTCCTTGATAATGGCTGGACAATCTCCCCATAACCCCATCACCCTTCCCCCATCTGACACTGTTTGCGAGTAGCTATCCTTTTTTTCTTCATGTGCGATAGTTACTACACACTCCCCACACCTTAACAAGGCCATTCTCAAGGACCATATACAGACTAACTGGCCATCTTCAGTCCCGATTAAGGTCATTGACTTCTCTCCTAGGAGGTACCTTTTCAAGTTCCCTTCTACCCTATCCTGCAATGAGGTCCTGAATCTTTATGGTTCCTCTCTGCAAACACTCCCTACTTCATATATCCCCTGGTCAGTTAACTCAAATGGTGTCTTCATAGTTAAGAAAGAGGGGGTTTAGATTAGGCTTGATGGGATTCTCCATCACCTCTGGAATATAGAAGCTTTTCGCCACATGGTCTCGGATTTTACTGATCTACTAAAGGTAGACATTTCTGTTGATAGATTTAAATTCCTAGGCTTCGCCAGAGTTCAGATTCTTATCCATCCTGGGAAAGAAGTCCCTGATACTAGATTTTTTACATATGGTAGAATTGTATGTCTTGTTAAATTTCGTCATAGCTGGGATATCTGTCCTCCCTCTACTGCATCCTCTGCCTCACTTCTTCCTTAGCCTAGAAATTCCAATTCATCTTCTTTAGTAGCTAGTGGGCTTAACCCTAATCACAAATCTTTTAAAAATAACAAGGGTTGGAGAAGTGGCAAGGGGGGCAAAGCTCCACACTCTAGGAAGAATGTCTAGACTAGGAACACAAATTCAGTCCAATCCCTCCACATTCAGCCTGCCACCACTTCTGCTGGAATCCTCTCTACCCCTACCAATTCTGGTTCTGGAAAAACTCAGCAACTCTTAACTTCCTCTGGGTTGGTTCCTATTACATCCTCCAAACATTACACTGACCAAATTCAAGAAAGTTCTAGTTGTTTTTGACTACTTGGAGGAAGATAGCATTGGCGTTGGAGCTAGGGAGTCCTCTCAATCAGCAACACCAGTCCACACACCAGGTAAACTGCATAATTCAATTATTAGGCTTACTGAAGCATGCACTTCCTCTAGCTCTCTTAATTCTGAAAGTTCTTCCTCCGATTCTATTACTTGCAATTCTGGCAACTTGATTAGTAGTAATTTCCTTAATGATGCTCTTCTTTGGGAATCCTATGGACAATTTCAATCTTTTTGCAATAACATTGGCATTAAGTTGGATACTATCTCAGAAGCTAAGTAATTTTTTAATAAGGTCAAAGCAAATCAAGATTTATCTTCTGTAAATTTAGATGATAACATCTCTTTTTTGGAGAATTTTGCTTCTCTGCGTTTATCCCCAACACCTTAATGATTTTTGCTGCATAGAATATTAGAGGATTGGGACATAATGGAAAAAAAAGAGCAGTAAGAAATCTGATTAGGATGAATAAATGTGACATTATTATTATTAGTAAGACAAAAAAAAGAAAATTTTACTCCTGCAATGCTTAGGTCCTTGGGTGGAGGTAGAATTTCTCAATGGTCTTGCCTTCCTTCTTTTGGGGCCTCTGGTGGCATTCTTATAGGATAGAATGACAACTTTCTTGAATCAGTAAACATTATTCTAGCTACCTATGGCTTATCCATTAAATATAGATCCCGTGAAAATGGTTTAGTATGGTGGTGTAACCATGCCGACGAGGATCGCAAGATAATGCGAAAATCGGCAAAGCTACGGCAGAAAAAAAAAATGCAAATACTGGAGTCACCACCTAGTCTATTATGGAAGACGAGGAAAACCAAATAAAACATGAAAAATCATGCAAAACAATAAGGAAGGTCTTCGAAAACCAGAAATCTGGGTAAGGATCCCTATTACGTACGAGGAAGGTGTTAGGCACCCTCGTACGCTCGAATAATCGGTCTTCTATGGTTTCTCCTATGCTTAT
>JAMKQA010039894.1:0-17575 GCA_024699735.1 Posidonia australis | reverse complement strand
TAGGCATGAATCATGCATGCATCCTTGCATCGATTTTTGCCCTTTTTGTGTGTTGTTTTTTGGTTTTCCTCGTCTTTCCGTTAAAAGACTAGGTGGCGACTCCTTTCTTTTTACTTTCTTCTCTTTTCCTTGCGCATTTCGCCAGTCGAGGCACGGTTGTGATCCGCCTTCTCCCTTGTGGGTCGGCATGGTCACACATGCAACGGAGCTCTGCCATCAACGATCGCCTGGAATACCCTTCCAGGGCATCCCGACACTCGATCATCCTTTAGGCTTCACTAAGAGCAAGAGGAGAGAAAGAAATGGCGATCCAATGGTTTGGATCTTGGCTTCAACGGTTGAAATTAGTTCCCCATCCCCTTCGCCGTTGACACGACTACGACGACAGCGCTAGAGAAGAAGAAGACTCTGGGAAGCGTTGGATCAGTGATTCGAGGCTCCTGGAAGCATGAGGGCGATGACTGGATCATTTCTCCTCCTCTAGAGGCAAGAATGGTGGGAGTCCTCTCGATGTTGGGTTCCCCCTGCCGTCGTCGTTTCCTTCTCCGGTGACCATGGTTGCGAGGGTGATTCTGGGCACGAAACTTGACTCTAATGGCTTTAGAGTGTTAAGGGTGTGCTGTGAAGTATTCTAGGAGGCTTGGGTAGGCACGGCGAAGCGGGAGGTGCACGATCCATCGCTGTTACCAGTCATCTTCCCCAGCGACGGTGACGATGTGCAACTCCGAAAATTAACTATTATAGGCTTAGGGGGCATTGAAACGACGCACCAAGGGTCGGAGAAGCAAGAGGGACCTCTGGGAAAGAGGATTGAGTGCCTTGGGGCACAAATAGAGCACAGGATTCGTGCCCCCACCTAGGTCACCGGAAAACGACTCGAGTGACCCCTAGAGTCGTGATTCCAGCAAGAGAAAGCCTCTGGCTCTACTGGAATTGACTAGAGAAGGAAGAGGGAGATCCAGGAAACCAATTTTGATGAAAATTGAGGTCAGAGGGAAGCCTACCTGAGTGGACAGTAGTGAGGACCGTCAGAGGTCACCAGAGCTCGCCGGAGATGGCTTGAAACTTAGATTTTTCTCCTCCCCAAGCTTCCTCTTTGCTCTTGGACCGCTTTGGTTGCTTTGGTTGAGAGGAAATACCTTGGTAGCTCTCCTCTCAATTTTTCCAAGCTTTTTCTCCCCTTTTTCTCATTCCTCCTTTCTCTTGCAAATAGGGGGGTATTTATAGGCTTGCAAATAGGGTTGTTAGGGTAGTTGGTTATGGTTAGTTAGAAGTTGTTATAGGTTGTTACGATAAAATGGGAATTGGTTAAGTTTCTTTAGGTGGTTAGAGGTTGTTATAGGTTGTTATGATGACGATAGGAATTGGTTAAGTTTATTTAGGTACTTAGAGGTTGTTATAGGTTGTTATGATGAAGGTGAGAATTGGTTATAAGTTGTTAGGGTTTGACATTATGGTTTAGGGTTTGACCTAGGGTTTAGGGTTTGACCTAGGATTTTAATTAGGGTTTTGATTAGTTTTGGATTTTGGATTTGATTTAGGTTTTGATCTAGGGTTTAAGGTTTAGTTTAGGGTTTGAAATTAGGGTTTAGGGTTTGACCTTGGGTTTTGATTAGTTTTTGATTTTGGATTTGATTTAGGTTTTGATCTAGGGTTTAAGGTTTAGTTTAGGGTTTGAAATTAGGGTTTAGGGTTTGACCTTGGGTTTTGATTAGTTTTTGATTTTGGATTTGATTTAGGTTGGATTTTAGGATTTTGAGCTAACTTTAGGATTTTGAACTAGTTTTAGGGTTTAGTGTTGGGGTTTAGGTCTAGTGTTAGGGTTTTGAGTTTGATTTTAGTTAGTTTTAGGGTTTAGGGTCCTATTACAAGCATATGAGGTGTCTACCCTTGTTCTTCACCGTGATCTGGTTCGACCTCCGATAATCTATACAAAGTCAGAGCGAACCATTCTTCTTGAGGACGAACAAGACAGGCGCTCCCCACGGAGACACACTTGGCCTGATAAACCCCTTGTCCTGCAACTCCTGCAACTAAGCCTTGAGCTCTCGCAACTTCGCTCGTGCCATGCGATTAGGGGGCTTCGACACATCACCAAAATTGAGGATTAGATCGATCGAGAACACTACTTCCCTGTGTGGTGGCATTCTAGGTAAATCGTCAAGGAAAACGTCGGGATATTCACACATCATAGAGATGTTGTGAACACCCAACTCAAGAGAAGTGGAGGTAACTATACTAGCTAGATACCCCACGCAACCCTTGACCAAAGACTTATAGGCCTTCATAGCTAAAATGACAAGCTTAGGCTCACCCTAACACCCACCTTGCACGAAGAAAGACTCATCCTCAGGAGACCCAAAATAAACTCTCCTTCGAGCACAGTTGATTACAACAAGCAGATTTCTATATTACAAGCAGATTACAACAAATCTCAGAGGGTTATAGAACCAACTACTCATCCTTACCCTCAACAATATCTCCCGAATACCCAGCACTTGGAGCTGCAAGGGTGAACACCCCTTCCCTAGTCAGCTATTGTGGCACGCTTCCTGCCTTCTTCGGCGGTTCCAGACAAGATCTCTGAACATGTCCCACCTTCCCATAATTATAGCACACCACTAGAACCAAATGTTGTCGAGGATGAGGACAATATGCGACAATATGGCCCACATGACCACAGTTGAAGCACTAGTTCCCACTGGCAGCACTACACCCTGTTTGACTGAGACTAGCTTCGCTACTCCCAGAAAAACTCCGCCGGCCCACAGAGGACACATTGGACCTTGCTTTCTACTTCTTCTTAGAGCTACCAGAACTGCTAGCACTTGGAGGACCAGAGAAAGAGAATCGGGAGGTTAAAGAAGACTTACCCTTCCCTTTGGGACAACTCTCTCGAAACTTCTGATGCTACAGCCCATATTCAGTGGTCAATAGCCTCATAGGGACCATAATCCATCGCAAAAAGATCAAATAGTGCAAACAAACATCAAAATGAACAAATAGTGCAAATAACCCTATAATAGAGCATCATGATCTACTACCGAACTAAACTAACAATGCAAACGAACATCAAAATAAACAAACACACCACATTAGCCAAGTTCATAATGTAAGCCTCATTCAAGGTAGCATGCAAAGATCATATGAAAGTGGGAAAAGGGAAGATACTTGTGGTGTTGTGTGGTGTTTCCTCCTTTTGTAGCTCGAGATATCTTCCTCTTGTTGCTTTAGGCACAGTTGAGGGGCTTAGATGAAGCTCAGGGATGCTGCAAGTATTGGGGAATGGTCTCCTTTGAGATGTCAATATGACTAAGAAGAAACCACGGTGTAGTTCATGGGTAGCTTTTAAAGGAGGTGGAAATGTAAGGTCTTGGGATGAAAAGGGGCGTGGAAACCAAAAGACATACGTAGATTTGTAGGAGAATATTCGTAAGTGGAGGGTACAAGTATAGAAGATGGACAGTCAACAGCCATCCCCTGAACAGGTGTTGTGCACTAGCATGGTGCGCCATATAAGCGCACCATGATGGTGCGCCTGCATGGTGAGCATAGTGATCTCCATTAGTTCACCTAAATGATGTGCCAAATATGGGTTTAAATTTACCACTTGGCTGCCTGGATTATTAATTGGACTATGGGCTTGCGGCGATGATCTCGGGCTAATCAAAATGTCAAATAGGGTTTGGATGTAGTTAGGTCTGCCGTGTCCGAAGCGACATCCTTCTAAAGAGTTTATCCACGAGCCACCTCAAAATCAGGGTGTCTACAGATGCCCCTCATTGATCGAGGTCGAGGGATGGAGGGAGTCGAGACCTATGCTTAGGGTTGACAAATATCCCCTATTTTGAGGCTATGGGAGGATTATGTTTGCTATAGGCATTGGGTCACTTATCCGGTAGATGCACCGAAAGTCATGACTTGTTGCCGAATGCAAATATGCAAATGCAAAAGTACACCTTACATGCATGTGAATGCCAAGCCAAATGCTGAAAATGCGATACCAATGCAATGATGAATTAAAATACAAATGCAAGAGCAAATGCAATGTTGATGCTAATGTTGCACACAAAAATAGATCTAGATAGTAGGTGCAATACCAGTTCTAGTGTTGAAGTAATATTGCTAAAACTAATGAAATCTTGCATACAGGGGAACCACTGGTAGGGACATGACAAGCTGTCAGACTCATCAGCCGAATTATTAGGGTTATCAACTTGAGGAGGCGGGACATGACAAGTCAGCCAAGTCTTGCCAACCCTGATGCCAGACAACTTGACGGTTGTCAACCGAGTAGTTAGGGGTACCAATCCAAATAAAAGGGGCATGACAAAGCATATAATTTGTCAAGCAAGAAAGGAGGCCCTGTCCGCAAGGACTTAAGGCGAGCAAAAGGATTTCGCACCTGTGAAGATCTAGGAAAAGGATACGACTTCGACCTCCCAATCAAAGGTCGACTTTGACCATCCAATCAAAGTCAAGCAAAAGGATTTCACACTCGCAAAAATCCGTAAAGGAAGGGATATGACCTCGACCTCTCGGTCAAAGGTTGACTTTGACCACCTAGTCAAAGTCAAGCGAAAGGATTTCGCACCCAAAAAATCCAGGGAAAAAGGATATGACCCTGACCGCCCAGTCAAAGGTCGACTTTGACCTCCTGGTAAAAGTCAAGTAGAAGGATTTCACACCCACAAAAATCCAAACAAAGGATACGACCTCAACTGCCTGGTCAAAGGTCGACTTTGACTACCATGTCAAAGGTTGAATTTGACTGCTAGTCAAAGTCAAGCGAAAGGATTTTGCACTTGCGAAAATCTAGGAAAATGGATATGACCCTGATCGCCAGGTGAAAGGTCGACTTTGACCACCCAGTCAAAGTCAAGCAAAAGGATTTTGCGCCCACGAAAATCCGACAAAAAGGAAGGAATAGGACCTCGAACGCCCAATCAAAGGTCGACTTTAACCGCTTGGTCAAAGTCAAGAAAAAGGATTTCGTGCCTACAAAAATCAAGGAGAAAGGAAGGGATAGTAGGATCTCATCTGCCAGGAATGAGAATCCGAAAAGAAAAGTGATAATCCTTGTATTGTCCCCTAAGAAGGAAGTAGGCTCTAGTTGAACACTAGAGGGTAAAAAAGTAATTATGCTGGCTGCTTGCTTTATGGCATGGAAACCTATATTCTTATTGAGATGCATGTGAAATATCCTCTTAAAGAACCTTTGTGAGGTTTCAATCTCATCTGGCATTGTTTGCGAGTTTTGCAAAAAGTTAGGAGTTATTCTCAATTTTCCAAAACTTGAGGGGTTTCATCGTAAATTAGCCTGATATGACAAATTGCTGATGGTTGCATTGCTGTTACGCTATGATTTTTGAAATTCTACTGAGTATTTGCAAATTTCTACTCGATTATGATTTCTCGCACCCTTTGTGGGCTATTTTGTAAATTTCATGGGGTCAGGCAGTTTTCTGCAAATTACCCCATCTAGTGAACTTTATGAAGACTGTGTGGTCATTTTCTTGACACTTTGCAATCTTCATTTCATATGCAAGCTGTGGAGTGTTGAGGATCAAAATGCAATTTTCACAGGCACTTTGCATTTTAGACCTTAGAAATTAAACTATTTGCACTACTGGCATACAACAGGGCACACTGGATAACTGGAAAGTCATATGCTACATTTCAATTCATTTATTTTTCTCTCTTTTATTTTTTTACTAACATATTCAATTCATTTATTTCTCCTCTTTGTCTTACCCCTTTCTTATTTCATTTCTCCTCATTCATCATTTCCTTTTCTTCTTCCTTATTTCCTCCCCACCCAAACTAGATGAAACCCCCATCTTCTTCTCCCCTCCTCCTCAAGGCGGTGGTGCGCCAACTAGGTGCTTGGATCCGGTGCAGTGACGGCAGCGATGGACCGGACTCTCCGAGACTGGCTGGAGAGAGGCTCACTGGTGGAGGTGTTCCCTTCTCTCTTAATCTCCCATTTCCTGTATTTTTTCATTTTGCTTGGTGCTTGTCCCATTTTTTCCCTTTAATGGTCGACAGTTGGTAGAGTTCCGGCGGGGTGTTGGGTCGGTTTGGGTGGTGGTCTGAGGTGGTCTCACCAACTTTGGTGGTCGACCGGTGGTGGTGTGTGGCCAGCAGTTTGTGCTCAGATTCTAGCGAGGTGACAGCTTGGGTGGTCGTTTGTTGGGATGCGTTAAGGTGGAGTGGTTGGTGGGCTGGATTTTGGGCCGTGAGGTGGAGTGGTTGGCGGTTGGGTGGTGTGCATGTAGTGGACTCCAGCAGTTGGTTCTGGGGAATTATGGGTTGGCAATGGTGGCTTCGGCGGGCTTGTGGGTTGGCCGTGGATGTGGAATGGCTGGCGGTTGGGTGGTGGTCTGAGGTGGTGGAGCGGGTCGTGGGTGGTGTGCATGAGGTGGTCACACCGGTGGGCTGTTGGGACGTTGGGTTGTGGTTGGAGGTCGAGTGGTTGATGGGCTGGATTTTGGGTACTCTGGTGGGTTGTTAGGATAGCCGGTGGTGAGGTGGTGGCCGGTTGGCCATGGGGTGGCCGACGATTTGGTGGTTTTGTTGCATACCAAGAAGAAACATTTTGCAAAAATGAACTTTATTTACTGTATATCCATGAACCATTTTTTGAATTATAATGCCATTTATGCCATTGTCTTTCCATGATTGAAGCAATTCCTCCTTGTCATAATTATGCATGAATCTATTTTTATCAAATCATGCTTAAGCAAAATGTGGGAGATAACTACATAACAGCGTAAGGAATGCCCATGCTTTCATGTAACAACAACAGGGATGCCTCACTCCAATAATAGTAATGTTTAATGACAACAACGGCTATAACCATCATATTTTCACGTAATTGGATGCTTTCCTTTAGTAATGGACCCCCTTCTGTAATACTGAGTTGTGTTTGCATGCTTGCTTTATTTGCATTTCTGTAAGAATATGGCAATGTGCTTTGCTTTATATGTATGCTATGCTCTTTCTATTCTGCCATTGACTGTAAATTTTATGAGTGTATCTGATAGGAAATACTCATAGTGCCATGCACTATCTAGAGACTCATGCTTTGCTATGCCTGAATATACTGCATTTCCTTTGTTTTACTTTGCTATTCAAAACCAGGTTTGTGACCTTTGTATGCTTGCAAGACGACCAGATCCTCGAGGGGGAGAGCTCACAGCTTCCCCGAGGTAGGCCTTCTAGTTCTCGCCCATGGCGGCGAGGCAGTTCCTTGAGGTCTTAGGCCTCTAGTAGCTCGACATCTGCCATCCCCATCGAGGTAAGCTTGTTTGGACTGACTTGCGCTTGTGAAATATATTTGACATTCCAATTAACAACTGTACTTTCAGGAGTCTAGCAACTTCACGGGGTGATTACTCAACAGCGATCATATCTATGAGAGCCTAGATTTTGAGGTACTATCTTCACCCTTCCTTTAACATGTCTTGGCTTTGCCATTGCCGCTTTTTTAATACTGTGTCTATTTTTTCATTGTTGTTTTAGGTTGGGGACGCAAACCAGGTAATGCGGTGTCATTGGGCCCTTATGTTGGGAATCTGTCGCTTGCTCGATTTTTTGCTCCATCGTTCTTCTTTTGGTGGTTTGCTTTGCATCCCAGCCATCCACAGGCATTACAACGTTTTTCGTGCCTTGGCGGATAGATGGAGGTTCGAGACGCACACTTTCCATTTTCCATTTGGGGAGCTAATGGTGCTGCATGATTAGTGGGCCCTGCTGACGGGTCTTCCATTCGATGATGAGCCAATCATTGGGGAGACCACTCATGGGACGCATCTAGCTCCGCACATCTAGGCTGTGCTCCTCCAAAGCCACCTCAGGGGAAGCATATGATCACTATGGGTTGGCTTTGGGAGTGGGATCAGTTCTAACCCAACCCAAAGCTGGGCAATGACGAGGCTGATTACGTACTCTGCCATGTCCTACTGGATCTGCTTGCCACGATCTTCTGTGATTCCTCTACCTACTACATCCATGCTGATTGGCTAGTGTATCTGACTAACTTGGAGTACTTGGACCACTATGACTGGGCCAGGGCTAGCTACACCTGGCTGGTCTCTAGGTTAGACAATGTAGCTAGGCTAGGTCGTCGGTCTCATGTGGGACTGTACCCCTTGTTCATTGCAAGTACTAGTGCAAATTTATTTCCCTTTTGCAAATTTTTTAATAATAGTTGATAACTAACTTTCCTTCTGTTTGCTCTTGCTAGTACTAGGTTATGGACATATCACACAGAAACATTGCTTTGGTCACCTCCAGGATGAGCTTCTTCCCTTGCCTCGTCAATGGGTCAAGCCTGACCACCGTGCCACTGCTGGGGTCTATAGTTAAGAGTCCTACAGATATCTTTTGGATTTGGTAGAGCTCGAGGATGTAAGTTTTATTACATGAATTGTATTTCTGCATAGGAGCATGATGCAGATAAGTAGAAACCATGACAATCGAAAAAACATGCAAACCATGATGCAAAACCTACTGTGTACATCCTACCTTTGTGACAAAATCAAAGCTGGAAAGGTGGTAACTGGTTGTATGTTGAGCAGAGCCCCAATTGTCGGCTATGCTTCTCGAATCACGATCTCAATAGACTCCTCATAGGAGAATCTATCTTTGACCTGTGAAGCCAAGGATCGCCATCATCCGACATACTCCCGAAATGTTTCTTGGGGCCTCTACTTATCCACGACCAAATCCTCCCGCTTCGGGACTAAGTCGAGGTTAAAGGAATACTGTTCGAGGAACGCATGTGTGAGGTCGTCCCAAGTTTTGATGGTGGCCATGTTGAGGGAACTAAACCACTTCAACTCGGGCCCCGTAAGACTCTTCTGGAACAGGCAAATAAGTAGCCTCTCGTCAACTTGAAGCTGGGCGAGGTCTCCACAATAGGCTTTGAGGTGTGAAATCATGCAACCTCTACCATTATATTTCTCAAATTCAGGAATATGAAATTTGAGAGGTAGAGTCACCTCTGGGAAATAATAAAGGTCCTAGAATTGGTAGGACTGGTGGTCCCCACCCTGCACTTGTCAGAGTGTTCGTGCCAAATCATTCACCATCGCAAGGAGAACATCTAGAGCTACTATGGTCGTGGATTGTGTAGTTGATGCGAGTGTCGCGTACCCCGTGTGGGTCGCCCCTAAAGGCTCCTTTGGATCCACCATTCTACCATCTAGTGCTGCGATAGGATGGCCAGTGTACCCGTGCATGCGTGTTATAGACTGAGGTATAAAAGATGAACCTTGTGTCCAATATAAGAGTTAGGATAAGGCCAAGGGTGGTGCTACGAGGTGCAGAATGTTGGAACAAGAGTTGTTGGACTGGAATGGCCCTGGGAACTATGCTCATGGTTGTCTATGCTTCCGCCAGCCTAGAAGGTTGGCCACCAGACAATAGAGATGCATGCTATGGTGGGTGCTGACGCTGTGTTGCAGAAGGCAATGTTGATGCCCATATTGCCGGGGAGACAAGGGACGGTGACAGCTAAAGGGGTAGCGTGGTGGGTGAAACCTGTGGTACTAAGGTTGGTTGCAAAGGCAACTCGGGAGTCGGGGAGGACAAACCTAAAAAAGGTTGGAGTGCAAGTGCTAATCCCTGCAACTGCTGGGCTAGGGCTGACATTTGTTGCAACTATGTGATCACGGGTTCATCAATTGTGGCTCCAAAAGATGTAGTCGACAAGGGATGGACGAGTTAGGAAGTTGATAACCTAGTTTTCCAAACTGAGGGGAAGCTACTATAGAAACAGTCGTAGTCGGTTGGGTGCCTGAAAGCATATAGTCCTGAGAAGGAGTAGTAAAAGGGGCCTAAGGGATGGTCATGGGAACCGACTCAATAGATGGGACCTGAAAGGCAGCAGATGACCATGACAATGGGTCGAAGGGCAAAGTGGTCACAGGAACACGATACTGAAAGGGTGGGGATCCCGTCAAGGTGTAGGAAGGTCCTCCAGAAGTTAGAGCGAAGGTGGAGACAGCAAAGATGACTGGAACTGACACAAAAGATGGAGGAATCGAAATTGGGGCCTCCTCCTACACAATAAAGGAATGAGGCTCGCTGGCTTGCTGGGCCATTGTGGACCGTGAGCGGGAGCAGATCAGACTGCAGCTTGGAACGAAAGGGTGAAGCCTAGGACGAGCTATCGTCAAGAGTGACGAGTAACTCCAGAGATGTGATTGAAAACTGGGTCACACCGGGTGTCAATGAAAGGAAACCTCGAGCTTTGGCTATGGAACTCGCACACTGACCCGTACTGTGGTGCCAAAACGGGAAATAGGTTAGAAAAGATGATGCAGTGTTTATGGTGGTATGAGCGCAAATACATGAATGTTGCTAATATGCGCTCTCTCACAATATAGGGGTACCCTACCAAGCAGTCTACTCCAGGTTAACACAAGGGTAGATGGGTCTCTAACTCATGGTTAGAAAGTAAAGGTTCCTGCTTTAAATCCTTGCCAAAGCTTAGGCAGTGAATGGGTGGTGCGTCCGAGACCTCATCCTATGCCAAAGTAATAGGTTGTACCCTCTACTAACACCGACACTACCCCAGACAAGGGGGGACATAGCGATATCTCATCCCACGCCAAATCCATAGAATGAGAAATCGGGGAATGTTCTTTGTAAACTATATAGGTGGACTCAAAAGAGGAGAAGAAGTATGCCTTATATGATGAATGCAAAATATACTTTAAGTATTTTACTAGCAAATTTATTAAACCTGTGGGGGTAAGTTTGTAATTTGTCACTAGTTCACCCTATATTTATTTTTGTTTTTATGTGATTTTAATTAACCAAATTGGGAGGATAAACATGTCTCTAATCTCCTAATCATGGTGAATGCCAAAAAAAGGAAGAAAACATGCAAACATGCGCATGTCATATGCAAAAGTGGTGGCATAGCAAATGTGTAAAAAGAAAACACCCACCATACAAAAGGCATGCATAAAATGTAAGGAAGGCACAACTTATGTTATGAAAAAAAGGGTAGTCAAAGCAAACAGACAAGGAACAAGCAAGTAAGCAAAAAAAGCCAAAGTAAACGAAAAACCCAAAATGAAAGTTGGGATCTTGTTATCCCTAGTAGAGTCGCCAGTTCCTATTACCATACCGAGGACAGCCTCGAGCGTGGCACAAAAGGCCAAATGCGTGAGGACCAGCAAAGTCACAGCAGAAAAGAGATAAAAACAATGATAAAATGCGGGAGTCACCACCTAATCTACTTAAAACGGGAGACAAGGAAAACCGTTTAAAATAATGAAACTATATATGATAACAAGCCAATGAAAGAATAGGTCACTATGAACCAAAAATTGGGTAAGGATCCTTGTAGCGTACTAGGAAGGTATTAGGCACCCACGTACACCCGACAAATCAGTCTTCCATGGATGTTTCGTTCACTTTGGTGGCAATGTCGGCTTTACAGTCTATCCCTATCCACCCAAGGGTGGTATGCAATGCCATGTCACATGCATGTTGTGCCTAGTGTTGTACCTAAAAAAAATAAAGGTGAAGTGGGGATTGAGCCATGCCCTACTATTCAATTTCGCTTCCTGGGGTCTGAATCACGGAAAAATGCAAAAGAATTTTACCAACAAGAACCAAAAAAGGCCACCGATTCACGAGGCCCAAGTAGTAAGCATCACTACTTGACTAGATGAAAAACTAATGCAACCAGAATTATTAGATTATAAAACTATGCAAGCATGATCATGGTACATATAGGAACAAACACCAAAAAAATTAGAGCCCATGACAACGGGAAAAACATGCAAACCATGATGCAAAACCATGATAAAACAATTTTGTTTATCTTAGGTTTTTTGTGATTTTAAATTGAGTTTTTGTGATTTAGGATTTGGGTTTTAGCTTTAAGTTTGATTAAGTGATTTAATTAGCATTTTGGATTTTAATTAGGGCTTTGGGTTTGGTTAAGTGACTTTAAATTAGGAGTTTTAGGATTCTAATTAGGGGTTTGAGTTTAATTAAGTGATTTTAAATTAGGGTTTTTAGGGTTTGGAGTTTAATTATGTGATTTTAAGTTAGGGTTTTTTTGGGTTTTATTATTTTAGAGTTTTTCTGAATTTAAATGGATTAAAGTTTTATGTTTGAGTTTTAATTTAGATTTAATTAGTTTTTTACTTGATTTAATTAGGAATTTATTTTAAATTTTGGTTCAATTGGTTTTTATTAGGGTTTTGACTTAAATTTTGATTTCATTGTTTTTTTGCTTGATTTTTGTTTGGATTAGGGTTTCTTTTTAATTAGATTTAATTTTTACTAGATTTTATTAGGTTTTACTTGATTAGGGTTTGAATTAGGGTTTTTCACTTAATTAACTTGGATTAGGGTTTTCACTTAATTAACTTGGATTTTAAATGGTTTAAATGGATTTTATTTGATTTTGGTTTTAATTAGGGTTTTCACTTAATTAAATTTGGATTTCAAGTGGATTTTATTTAATTTTGGTTTTAATTGGGGTTTTTACTTGATTAATTTGGATTTTAAATGTTTTTACTCTAATAATATTGCATTTGTGTCTTTTTTACTCACATCAAGTTTCCCTGATTCCTGTTTCTCTTGTCCAGGTTATTGTGCGAGTTCCTCTACCAGAGCTCGAGAGTCCTCGTTCTCTGTTTTCCCTTTGATGACAGATCTCAACCATCCTTTCCCGAGTTACCCGTCGCCATCGACGATAGCTCGTCCTAGGACCCATCCTTTATCCTAACACTGCAGTTTGGTTCTCACTCGCTCCCATTCTGCCATGGCCCAGCATCTTGGTGAGCCTTTGACTTCTACTGCTTTGGAGGTGGCTACCTCCTCGGTCCCTCATTCGACATTGACCTCTTCTGCCTCTATCACTCTTCCTGATAGCCGTTTTCTGATGATCAAGAATCCCTCAATTAGCGAAAACTGATAGGCTCATTCCACTGTGGAACCCATCATCGAGGTTGTCGCTGTGACGACCATGCGCATTCCGAAGACCATGCCTCTGACTTATCCCTTGGCTGGATCTGTTACTTTTGGCACCCAGCCACCTGCAGTGACATCTTTGATAGGATCTCTCCTTGCTGGACAGTCTGGAGTCCAACCTTCTTTTGGATCTTTTGAGCCTTTGACCATGACCTTCGATGTTGCTATCGACGGGTCCCATGTCCTCTACATAAAGCTTCAAGGCATGGACTTCTGTATCGTTTCAGCCCCTACTGCTCCCGCTACGGGTCTAGAGGTCCCTTTGTCGCCTTCCCTTGCATGTCATATTGCACCCACTGCACTGCCTCCCCAACCAACGTCCTAGCTCCTCGCGACCTTGGCGATGGTAGGACCGACTCCGCTAGTAGCACCCCCACTAGTCACTACACAACATGCCTCCTATGCACTTGGTGGCCAGCCTCTGGGCGTGGCAGGGGTGCAACACCCTCACGGCACATTCCCCGGATCTGTCTCGAGACCACAGCTACACGCCACTTAGTTCATCATACATCTCCCTCTCTCTCCTTGCATTAAAACCAAGTTGCTGCATATAATCCACAACACTTTACACCAGTGCACGGGTATGCTGGCCATCGTGCACTGACACCAATAGAAGTGATGGTGGATCTTGAGGAGCACCTCTGTGCGACCCATACAGATTACGCAAGACACCCCCCAGCTGCACCACTCTCAACGACAGTGACTTCAGACACCCTCCATGCTAGGGTGGGCGATCTCGAAAGAGTACTTCGACAAGTGCAAGGAGGAGACTACTAGTCTTACCAATTCTGGGACCTTTGCTACTTTCCAGAGGCTACTCTCCCATCGAACTTCCAAGTCTCGAATTTTGAGAAATTCAATGGTAAAGGTTGCCTTATGTCACATCTAAGGGCATACTGCAGAGATCTCGCATTGCTTCAGGCTGACGAGAGGCTGTTAATCCGGCTCTATAACCACGTCGGCGACAGCCTCATGCTGGCGCGAAAGGCCAAATGTGCGAGGACCAGCGAAGTCACGGCAAAAATAATAAAAACAATAATAAAATGTGGGAATCACCACCTAGTCTACTTTAAAACGGGAGACGAGGAAATCTGTTTTAAAACATTGAAATTATGCAATAAAACCAATAGAAAAGGTTAATCATGCACCAGAAAATGGGTAAGGATCCCTGTTACGCACGAGGAAGGTAATAGGCACCCTCGTGCACCTGAGAAATCAGTCTTTCATGAGTTTCTTGTTTACATAGATGGAATGTTGGCCTTTTAGCCCTTTTTCCTGTACACCCAAGGGCGATATACAATACAACTCTATATGCAAGTGGTGACATAAACATGGGTAAAAGGATTGTGGGGTGTGTCCTAATGCTCTGAAAGATCAATCAAGGCATGGACCGAATACTCGAGCAAAGATATTGCACAGATATAACCATAGATCTTGTAATATCGAGTGACTAATGACCACGCTTCACTACATGCAAAACCTAAGCTATCATGCATAAAAGAGGATGAAAACATACTGGAGTCTCCCTGATATGTCCAAGAGAAAACCCAAAGAAAACTAGATGCAAAGCAAGTCAAGAATCATACTAAACATCATGTCAAAAGCCACTGTTAATGCACTAAAACAGGCAAGTACACCTATTTGGTGCGGCACCATTGTGCTCTATTAAGGTGTGGCAACAATGTGTGCCACTGACATGAGACCCAGAAATCACAGAGCAAACAGTGAACTAAATTGATATGCTATGTGATATAAAACCTTGCAAACATGCTTAAGACCATCTGAATGTGTACCCTTGCAACTCTAGAAGACCAGATCACATGAAAGAATGAATGAAACTTAACTATGCTACTTGGGTCTGTATGATGGACTGATGCAAAACAACTCTCTAAACAAGAGTCTAAGAAGGCAACCAGTTCACCAGGCCCTAGTGGCAAGCCAACCTCACTAGATGCAAAACTAATGCTAAAAGAGTAATGGCATGGTGAAATTGTGCAAGCATAAAGATGGTATATCAGAGATCAACCACTAGAAAACTCAGAGTCTAAAACAAACAGAAAAGCATACAAACTCTGATGCAAATCTACTGTTTGCATCTTGTGACTAGGTTGGTGCACTCCAAATACTCTATTACAGACTGCAGTCTGATTTCAGAGCCTGGGTTGGATGCATGCAAGTAAGTATATGACTGATTATTCAGATCATTAACCTAGATGCTAGGGAACATAATTATACTAAGTAATCAAGTCTAAAACATTCATTTCATTATCTCTTTATCTATGCATATTCATGGGTTAATTAAGATTGCAGCTACCTATGGGTTTTTTATGATGCATGGGAGTATCCTGGCTGACTTAAATAGCATGGGAACATAATATGGAATGCTAGGGGTGCATTACAGTACAAGCAACAGTCATAACAGACAAATATTGAACAAAACAGCATGAAAAAGCATCATAAACTCCAAACTAAGTAAAAAAAGTGCAAGTGAACATATCAAAAATTGCAAGCAAATATCAACATAGCAAAGAGTGCAAGTGTCATCAACATAAAAAAACATTATATCAACTAAGTTTACAGTGAGCTTCATTTAGAGTGTCATGCAAAGACTATATGGAAGTGAAAAGGGGACATACCTATGGTGTACTCCTTGGATGGCTCGAGGTGTCTTCTCCTTGGTGCTTTGGACACAACTAGGGGTGCTCAGGGATGCAAAAGGGATGGTCAGGAAGTGGTGAGTTGCTAAAAGAGCTAAAGTGTTGCTCATGGGTGGCTTTTAAAGGAGACGAAGTTGTAAAGCCTTGGGATGCCGAAAGCCTCGGAAATCAACAATCTTGCGTAGATTTGTAGAGGAATATTCGTAGGGGGAGGTTACAAGCACAGAAGATGGAATGCCAATAGCCAGCACCCTAAAATGTGACCGTACGCCAGCTTAGTGCTCCACATTGGTGCACCAGCTTGGTGCTCCACCTTAGTGCTCCATGATGGTGCTCCATATTGGTGCTCCATTATGGTGCTCTACATTGGTGTTCCACATCTAGCTACCTGAATTGTTAGTCAGACCATGAGTTTGTTATAGGCTTAGGGTAACCATGATGCCAAATAAAGTTCAAATGAGGTTAGGCTTGTCGTATCCAAAGCAACATCTTCTAGAGAGTTCACCTACGAGTCGTCTCAAAATCGGGGTGTCTACAGATGCCCCTCCCGGAGCGAGGTCAAGGGACTAAGGGAACCGACACTGATACTCAGGGCCGACAAGAAACCGCTATTTTGAGGCTACGAGAGATAATATTTGTTATAGGCTTTAGGTCACTTATCCGTTGGATGCACCGAAAGTCATGACTTGCTGCAAAATGCAAATATGCAAATACAAAATGCAACTAGAATGCATGTGAATGCCGAGTCAAATGTTGAGAATGCGATGCCAATGCAAAATACAAATGCAAGAGCTAATGCTGAATGTAGATGCAAAGCTGATGCTAGTATTGCACACACAAGAATGGGGGTTGCAAGTAGATGCAAGGCTGATGCTAATGCTGAAGTAATACTGCGAAATTTAAAGAAATTCGGCACACTAGGACATGACAAGTTGTTGGACCCATCAGTCGGATTATTGAGGTTATCAACCTATACAGACGGGATATGACAAGCCAACCAAGTCTTGTCAACCTAGTCGCCAGACAACTTGACGGTTGTAAACCGAGTAGTTGGGGATAACAGCCCAAAGAAATGGGGCATGACAAACATATTATTTGTCAAGCAAGAAAGAGGGCCCTGTTCGCACAGACCTAGGGCAAGCAAAGGGATTTTGTGCCGAGGAAGAACTTGAAGAAAAAAGATAGGATACGACTTTGATCGCCCAGTCAAAAGTCGAATAGCTGGATTTCGCGCTCGCGAAAATCCAAGAAACGGAAAAGAATACGACCTCGACCGCCTAGTCAAAGGTCTACTTTGACCTCTTGATTAAAAGTCAAGTAAAAGGATTTCGTACTCGCGAAAACCCAAGGAAAAGGAAAAGATATGACCTCGACTGCCCGGTCAAAGGTCGACTTTGACTGCCCAGTCAAAAGTCAAGCAAAAGGATTTTGTGCCCACGAAAACCCAAGGAAAAGGAAAAGAAATGACCTCCACCGCATAGTAGAAGGTTGACTTTGATCGTTCAATCAAAATTCAAGCAAAAGGATTTCGCACCTGCGAAAACCCAAGGGAAAGGAAAAGAAATGACATTGACTGCTCGATCAAAGGTCGACTTTGACCGCCCGGTCAAAAGATAAGCAAAAGGATTTCGCACCCGCGAAAACACAAATAAAAGGAAACAAAATGACCTTGACCACCAGGTTAAATGTCGACTTTGACCGTCCGATCAAAAGTCAAACAAAAAAGATTTCGCGCCTACGAAAATCCAAAAAAAAGGAAAGGATATGTGTAGACACCCCAAATTTCCAATTTTGCAGGATGAGAATCTGGTGGCTGAGCTTGAACCTTGGTTGAGCCCATTTGGGCCCACAAACCCTCATTAGGCCATTTAATTCATGGAAACCCAATTGGGCCCATGAAGGCCCATTAAGCC
>JAMKQA010039893.1:0-28574 GCA_024699735.1 Posidonia australis | reverse complement strand
AGAGTCTTGTTAGCAATTGTAGCTTTACAAGACTTAGAGTTGGAGCAATTAGACGTCAAAATCGCTTTTTTACATGGAGATTTAGAGGAAGATATCTTGATGTGTCAACCAGAAGGATTCCAAGATCTGTCCAAACCAGATTTTGTATGCAAGTTGAAGAAGTCTTTATATGGACTCAAACAGTCTCCGAGGCAGTGGAATAAGAGGTTTGATACTTTCATGCACAAACTTCAATATCACAGAAGTCAACACGACTCTTATGTTTATGTTAGGAAGTGTCCTGATGGCTTTTGGGTTTACATGCTTTTATATGTTGATGACATACTCATTGCCTCTAAGCAGAAAAGCGAAATTCAGAAACTAAAGTCTCTTCTAAATTCAAATTTTGAAATGAAGAACTTAGGTACTGCCAAGAAAATTTTGGGAATGCAGATTTTCAGAAATAGAGAACAAAAGAAATTGTTCTTATCTCAGTCAGACTACATTCAGAAAATTCTGACAAAATTCAGAATGGATAGTTCCAAACCTACAGGTACTCCTTCTGCTCCAAGTGTTCACTTGTCTTTTGCTATGTCACCTCAAACAAATGATGAAACAAAAGACATGAGTAGAACTCCATATGCTAGTGCAGTCGGGAGTCTGATGTATGCCATGGTATGTTCTAGGCCCTGATATAGTACATGCTGTAAGTGTTGTTAGTCGTTTTATGTGTAATCCAGGGTGAGAACATTGGCAAGTTGTAAAACGGATTTTCAGGTATCTTAAAGGATCCATTAATCAGGGTCTAAGATATGGAAATAGTGATGATTGCCTTATTAAAGGCTATTCTGACTCAGATTTTGGAGCAGACAGGGACGCTAGAAAGTCTATGACTGGTTATGTGTTTACAGTGGGAAATTCAGTGGTAAGCTGGAAGGCATCTCTTCAACCAATAGTCACATTATCATCCACTGAGGCTGAATATGTTGCAATGACAGAGGCTGTAAAGGAAGGTATCTAGCTAAAAGGTTTGCTTGGTGATTTTGGTTTACATTAGGATTCACTTGATATTTTCTATGATAACCTTAGTTCCATTTGTTTAGCCAAGGATCATGTTCATCATGAAAGGACTAAACATATTGATATAAGGTATCACTTTATCCGAGGAGAAAAGAGGGTTAAATTTGCTAAAGTCGCTACTGAAGATAATCCTGTAGATTTTTTCACCAAAGCCGTTCCAGAGAGCAAGTTTGTTCACTGCTTAAATTTGCTATATATTTGTGATCGTATCTAGTTCAGTTATGTTCAGCAGGGCGAATATACAAGTCAAGTGGAGATTTGTAGATAATGACTTGAATATGCTCTGATAAATAAATAAAAATCAGTTTTATATGCCCTGTTCTAAGTCGTGGGACTCCACCTGCATCTCCTGATCACTGGAAGACAGCCTCCGCTCCTGCGAAGGAACCGCGCGCCTGCTCCGGAACTGCGCTCCTCCTCCGGAACCGCGCGCCTCTCCCCCAACGTCGCTCCTGCTCCGATGGGTCGCGGAAGGAACCGCGCGCCTCCCCCAGAACTGCGTGCCTCCCCCAGAACTGCGCGACGTCTCCCCTGCCGTCGCGCCTCCCCCAGAACTGCGCGACGTCTCCCCTGCCGTCGCGCCTCCCCCAGAACTGCGCGACATCTCCCCTGTCGTCGCGCCTCCCCCAGAACTGCGCGAGCATCTCCCCTGCCGTCTCGACTGCCCGGAACTGCGCACACTTCTCCTCTTCCGTCGCGCCTGCTCCCAGCAGCGCCTCTCTTCCCTGCCGTCGTGTCTGCTCCGCTCGTGGATGCATCCGCACATCTGCACCTCTTCTTCCTCCTCCAAATGCTATATAAGGAGGAGGAGGGTCTGTGTTTTAGTACGGCAGAAAAGAGAGAAGACAGTGATTCCAGTTCTCTGTTTCTGAGGTCTGTGTCTGAGATTGTAATCCTCAGAGTTGTATTCCAGTAAGATTCTGTGAGTACGAGCTGTACAAGAGTTGTACTCTTGGTCTGTGTTGTAATCCTCTCAAGAATAGTAGATCATATCTGTCCTGTGGACGTAGCCCTTATTTGGGTGAACCACATAAATTTGGGTATTTGTTTTATTTTCTGTTCTTCATTTTATTTCATTCCATATTATTTTCTTGTTTAACTAATCCTGAAACTTAACAAGTCTTATGAACTTTTTGATTTCTTACTCTTCCCATTAAACAATCATTATTTTCATGTCATGTCACCACTTTTCAAATAATCTAGCATCAATAATCCACAAACAAACAAACTCTTAGATTATCTGTCATAATGAAAGGGAGAGCAGTGATTTTATTTCTCGTTTTTTATTATTTTAGGTGCTCTTGAATTGTAGACATTTCACTCCACATATTTACTTTTTATGTCTACATTTCTTGTACATATATATTTTTTGCAGTTAGAAGTTGTAAACGAACTCTTGGTGGGGAATCAAGAACCTAAGGAACTCTTGGAAGCTCTCATATATTCCGCCATATACTTGAAGGTTTGCTTTTTTTTTGTCATGTTCAAATACTTGTTATTTCTTTGTTTAAACACAAAGATACATAATATTTGGATTTAAGCCTCATAAGTTATTGTCTTGAATTCCCCAGTGGATCAACACAGGCCAAATTCCCTGCTTTGAAGATGGAGGTCATCACCGACCTAACAGACATGCTGAGATTTCCAGGTGCATGTTTTGTGAGATTGAGAAGATTTCCTATGCGAAGGATAAATCGCCAAAGGTCACTTTATGCAACCTCTAGTTTTTATTTAATCTTTTTTGTTTAAATTATCTTCCCACATGTTATGATATTCATGAAGGACTAGTTTCAAAGAATGCTTTGACAACTTGTCCATTTAGTGGGCTAATATACATGGATATCATTGTTAATAATTGTCCTTCAAATATGTAGTTGCAGCACCTTACTTGTTCCATCAATACTTCTAAGTTTTAAGAAAGTCTAATCGTTTTGTCTCTCTGCTTAAGAACTTTTTACTCTCCATGAGGGAAACTTTATTTTTGTGTCTAGCTTACATGACTTATTATAACAATTTGCAAGGATAATTATCTGGAATTTCTTCTACCTTTCAATGACAAAATCTTGTACTTGTCTATAATGTTTTGATATCCTTTTTCGTTGGACCTTTCTGTAAGCTACTATCCTTGTGTGACTATGGTGGGGTAAAAGTCGGGGCATAGGGTAGAGTTGTGTATTGAAGGCCACGAAAGAACGGTATCTTCGAGTCTGGTCTCAACTTGAAAAATAAAGCAAAGAGGAAAAAGATAAGAAAGGAGTAGCCACTTAATTTACTTAAAGCGAGAGACAAGGAAAATCACAAGCAATCAAGCTTAAAATAAAACATAACTCTGAACCATTGGAAAATATGCATAAGGCCCTTATCGTCAAAGGAGTAAGAACTCTTGTTATATAAGGATGGAGTTAGGCTGTCCTACATGCTTAACAATATCGGTTTCTCTATGTTTAATCGCACATGTGTATGACAAAAGGAAAATAAATAAGGCAACAAAGGAATGTGAAAAGGATGAATGCAAAATGCATATAAGCATAATTAAACATGCAAGGAGTGAAGTCCGAGTGTGAAAACCTAGGTAGGAGAAAATAGTAAAACATGAGAGGTGCTCCATTGTGACTGTCAAGATATAGGCCAAGGGATTGCGTCAAAAAACCACACAAGTAATTCATGCTGGAGACTTATGTTGGATACTTGTGTGGAATAACTGTGCCCATTTGACATGTTGGCTCGTATAGTTGTTGGTCATTGCATGCATATAACAATTCGACAACCAAAATCAAACAAAATAATAAGGTATTTAGATCGAGAGGAAACAACATGAGATGAAAGCATAATCAAAATAGAAACAAATCAAAGTAAAAGCAAATCAATCAGCTCGTCTTCCTTATTTATGGCACGCATGGGTCTTGCCTCCACATTTCCCATGGATGATCGAATTATGAGGGTCCCAAGGTTAAAATTACACAATTTAGATATAGAGGGAAAATAGAAGCATCACAAGACAATTTAGAAATAGAAGCCTATGTTACTGATTACGGGGGGCCTACCTTACACGCAGAATTCTAGATGTCTTTCTTCGAGCACACGGCAGCTTCCTATGTGGAGACTCCTTGGGATGCTGTGGGGATGATGCGTGGGTGTGGATTGGAGTGTGAATGTAGCTCTCAATCGCTCAAGGTCTCCTCACTCTTACATTCGCTCAGGGAACTTTCTTTCTCTTGTTCAGGCTTAAGGCTCAAACTAGTAAGGAAACGGAGAAGAAGAAGAGCTTAGGCAAGGAGGAGGAGTTGGAAGCCAAGAGTAGGACTCTCAATGGGAACTCTATGGACTTGACTACTACTGGAATTGCCTTCCACGAGAGGAGAAGCTCTAGTCGTTATGGGCAGATGTGGGTGTTTTATAGGTGTTGTGGCTATTAATAACCATTGGATAAAAACATGGTGTGAAATGAGTGGCTGGGATTGGATTTAAAGGATTGAATTGGGTTTTGTATGCATGAAAATGGGTCCAATGGTCTAAACACATCAAATAGCAATCTGAGATCCGTAGTAACCAATGATAAGCTTCGAAATTTATGCTAATAAGTGGTAAGATAAGTTTATCCTTTGCAGCAGAGACTGGACCAGGGCATATGTTGGATAACTATGTTGGGAAACCATGTGGGGAATACTACCCACGCGAGTAAACGACGCTTGGAATACACGCCTAACATGCGTGCCTACTTCATCGCAAGGTTTGCTTCTGCGGATCCTTGGCTAGAGTTTGATTGTTTGGACCAAGTGTTGACCTGGTGCTAGGTGTTGGATGAGTTTGCGGTGTTGGGTAGTGCCTCGTCGCAGTTGGAATGGGTTCGTCTGGAGGAGTCTATTGGTAATTAGCCACAAAATTGGAATATCTACACCTTGTTTTTGATATCTTCATTTGGTAGAATGTACCAATATGAATGCTTGTTTTCCATTATAATTATTTGAAAACCTGTTTTATTTAATTCAACATGCAGATTTTTTCATTGTAAGTTTCCCCATAGACGGAAAAGTAGAACATGGCATCAATTTCATTGTTCTTCCATTATGCTTCCACTCCCTAACAACTTATGGTAGGTTTTATTTGACTCTGTTTCAGTTATTTAATATGTGCAGAATATCCTTGTGATCCGCAAAATCCATCCTTGCTTGCCTTCATTTAAATCAGAATTTACAGCATCTGTTCCTCTAACTCGAATACGAGATATTGCTCATCGAAATGATATTCCTCATGATCTGAAGGTGAATCTTAACATTTTTTCTTATGATTAACTAAATTATCAATAAGGATTTCTGATACAGCTCTTTATCAGCAAGAAATTAAGCACACAATACAAAACAAGCTTCACCGCAATGCTGGACCAGAAGATTTGATTGCCACAGAGGCCATGCTCTCTAGAATTACCAAGAAATCTGGGGAATATAGTGAAGCTTTTGTTGAACAATTCAAAATATTCTATCTCGAACTTAAAGATTTCTTCAATGCTGGAAGGTTTGTGGCATTACAGTTTCTATTTCTTATTTCACGAGTAAAGACTGGAGCGACCTTCGTAGTGTGTCATTTTATGCAAAAAGAATAATGCTTTCAAGCTCAGATAATATGCTTGGGTTGTGATGATGATTAATAATATCTGCTAGATCATAGCTCTTTGTGATTCTGCTACATTTTTTGGTATTATGAACCAAGCAAAGTTGTTTCGTCTCTCAGCTATTATGCCAAAATGTTGATTCACTCTGTGAATGTGATTTCTTATATTTTTCCATGACATATCTGGTTGAGTACTTGTCTTTATAGTTCAATTCTAAAGTCAATAATGTTTGATGTGACTTTTTAGATAATGTAGTGATCCTAAATTTGTTACATAATAATTTTTTTCTCATCAAGGTTGTGGGTACTGCAATTGTTATTTTTTTCCATGACATTTCAGTTTGAACACTTGTCTTTACTTAGTTCAAATCTAAACTCACTGATGCTTGAGCTAATACATAATAAATTTCTTCTTATAATGTGGTTGTGGGGTCTATGCCTAGCATATTATCCATTGAGCTGATATTTCTTGTATGAAGCACAATCTATTACACAATAATCCATCTCAATTGAAGTTTCACATATAACACATTTTTCCTTCTGTGATTAAGTTCACTTTTTTTTTACCCATTTAATTGTTTTTATTCACTGCTTATAGATAAGTAGCAACATTAATAAACAAGAATACAAGGTGAAACTCTGTAGTACAGAGTGCTAATCTAACAATATTTATTCAACAGCCTTACTGAACAACTTGAGTCTGTCAGAGAATCATTGGATGAAAACGGCACACGTGCTCTATGTAAATTTTTGGACTGCAAGAAGGTAGTTTTCTCTGTGTCCATAACCAATTTATCATGTCTTGCACTTCATTATCTTATAGATATTATTATTGGTTATATCATCTTTGTTGGTTCTAGTTTTTTCATGTATTATGTAGTATTTTGATTAACTATTATGTAAAGAGACACTCCACTAGTTCGAAACTGCATGAACACCTGGATCATTTTATCCCATTTCTATCCCTTTGCAGAGTTTGGAGAAGTTGGATCAATCAAACAATAACTTAGCTAAGGATGTGATGAATCAATTGATGGAAACCTTACGATCATTAGTAGGCATAAGAACTGTCATTGTAAAGGGACTTGAAAGTGGACTTAGAAATGATGCCCCTGATGTTGCAATAGCCATGCGTCAAAAGGTACTCCTAGCTACTTTCTTTTTTGAATCGCTGGTTGATAAACAGGACTGAGTTTTCAAGCTTTTTTTCTTAACATATGATTATTTACAGTGGCGACTCTGTGAGATTGGCCTTGAAGACTACTCTTTTGTTCTTCTAAGCAGGTATAATTGACAATCTTTAGCTTTGTAGAGAAAAATGATCCAACTACATAACAAGAAATCAAAGAGTACAAGCATATACATAGACTATATAGGCTATATGGATCCACAAGATCCATTAAACCATCTAACCACTAACAAGTCAAAGCAATTAACTCTAACAAGCTTTATGATTAGTGCAAAGAACTATTTCACTATGCGGTAATATCAGCTAATATGGTCATGATATTCTTCAATCTTATTGCTTTTGTAACATTGACTGGCAGATTCAATCTTGATTCATTATAATGACTCTTATACATGGCACTGTTTATTGTTAATGACCAGTGCATGCCTTGTTAAATAATGGTTTGGCACTAATTACTCCTGTAATTTAATTATTAAATGGCATTTTATATTTTTATAGATTTCTTAATGTACTTGAAGATATTGGAGGCTCAGCTTGGCTTGCAGAGAATTTAAATTTAAAGAATTTAACTCCTTGGGATCATCCCATTGCGGCTCTTATTGGTGGTGTCAGCCAAGTTAGACTCTCTGGTTGGAAGCCAGATGAGTGTACCGCTGTAGAAAGCGAGTTGCTTGCATGGCAACAAAGAGGGTTATCTGAACGAGAAGGTGCATCTTTTCTGTGTTCTTTACTGATGCTTGGTTGTCTGAATTCTTCTTTCATAAGCTGCAGTGGTAAAATATTTGACCAAGGTTGCTAAATCTTTTGTTTCTGATTGAATTTGGTTAGGCAATGAGGAGGGAAAGAATATCTGGGCCTTGATGCTCAAGGCTACTCTTGATAGGTCAAGAAGGCTAACTGAGGAGTATTCTGAAGTACTGCTGCAGATTTTCCCCGACAAAGTTCAGGTTTAACTGCTTTCTCCTTCTAGTTTGGAAAAATGCTCTGTTTCACAGCTATATTTGTCAACTGCAATTTGCTAGAATAAAATAATCATCTTCTTATAATAATTTTTATCCTATTTCTATCTACCTACATTTCTATGTTGCTCTTGACATTTGTACCGAATACCGATATAAGCTAACTGGTTTGTACTTTATGAGATCGAATATGGAGATTATGGCAATCTTACTTTTTCTCTGAACTTCTTAATTATACATAATTCTATATAACTTTAAACTAGATCCTAGGCATTGCTGCCCTTTTTATGTTTCAGAATCAGATCAAACTTCTATAGCTGCACCTGATTGTTCTCTTTTAATTGTACCTTTTTTGGGCTGGCAGAAACTTGGGAAAGCTCTTAGAATTGAAGAAAACAGTATAAGGACTTACACTGAAGCAGAAATTCGTGCAGGGTACTGCATTTTGTCCTTTTACTATATCAGATTTTAGTTAACTGGAATTGAGAAGTTTTTCTTCGTAGGGTTCAGCTATTTCAATGAATGAGCAATAATGCATAATTTGAGAACCTAACAGTATTTATTTTCAATGTCCTTCTGCAGGGTTGTATTCCAGGTTTCAAAGCTTTGCAGTCTCCTTCTGAAAGCAGTAAGAATTTCATCAGGATCGCTAGGTTGGGATGTCCTTGTACCAGGAGTTGCTCTTGGGACCCTACTGCAGGTATTATGCACATAAGAACAGGACAGGAGATTCAGAGTTGCAGTATTTTGAAGTGTTGGATCTTATTTGATAATAGAAAACAAAACATAAGCATTGTGTGTTTTCAATGTTATATTATGAATATTTACCTATTGCTGCCAGGATTTGTGATAAATTTCAGTTTGATATGATTATCGAAGAACTATAACAACACTTTTAACTTTTGTACCATATAGGAAAATTGATTACAGATCAAGACATGATTGGTACAAAAGCCATCCTGAGTTCTCGTAATCTGATTTATCAGCATTTATTGTATTTGCACACATGGTGTCAAATTTTGACTCGTGTCGGCGAAATATCACCGGCATGTATCGGTGCCTGAAATCAAGGAAACGAAATTTATGGGTATGTCGCGAAGTACCTAATGTCGGTGGACATTTCAGTGGGTGTTGGTGGATGTTGGGTATTTTTTTACATTAAATTTAACATATCGGTCAACATACCTTCCCCTTAGCTCGACATGGCTTTAAAGTCACCGGTTTACTTCATCGATCTTGTGCCTTCTCCCCTCTCCTCTCCTCCTCTCCTCAAGCTTCTCTAGCGGTCGTCTAGCACCTTCTCTTGTATCCTGCCGTCCAGTGCCTTCTTCTCAAGTTTTTTCTATGTCCTGCCGTCATGTGGCCAGCCATCTCTGCCTGCCCTCCCCGTCAATCCGTCGTTGCTCTGTTCCAGTCAGCCCGTCATCCTTGCTTTGTTCCAACCTTGCCGTCCATCTCGTCGACCCATCATCCTTACTCTGTTCCAGTCTCCAAGTCATTTGCACTTAACCAGGTTTGTCTGACCCGTCATTCTTCTTTTTCTTTTCTTTTAAAGTCTGTGCAGTGTGGCTTATGTCTTAAATCATCCTTTCTCCTTCTTCTTCTTTTGTAAAAGTCGTTCATTCTTCCTTTTTTTTTCTCTTTTAATGCTTGTACCATCCAAGTGTGGCTTATGTCTCTAGTCTCCTCCTTTTTTTTTTGGTAAAAGCCTTTATCATCTAATCAATCCTTTCATTTATTTTTTTGAAGTCTTTGTTGTTCAAGTCTTGAATCATTCTTCTTTTTTATTTTTTGAAAGCCTTTATCATCCAAGTCTTGAGCCATTTGCAGTTTTTTTTAAGTTCATTTTTTCTTTTTTTTTACGAACATGAAAAATATTTGATAAATTTCTCAAATATTTCAATATGGGATTCAAAGATGTATAGTATTTTTTAAATTCACATGTAGATCTTAGGTGTAAAGTATAAATCGAGATCTTAGTTAGATCTAACATAATATTACATAGATTTAATATTTTTTCAAGTTTATTTTATGATTAGGAATCTTGATGTCAAGGTATTTTTCATGGTATTAAGTATATATAAGGTAACGTTTTTTAGTATTTTTGTTTTTAAACATTTACTAAGTATTTTTATGTATTATTTATACTTTAGGATATTTCTATTAGGTCTATCTATTGTATTTTAATGTGATACATATTAAAGAAGTTTATCTAAGTAGTTTGAGATGTAAATTATTGCTTATTTTAGTTTATCCTAGAGTTTTAAATCAAAATTTAAAGTTTTTTTTATCATTTTCATAGACTTTTCGTAAATTTACTCTATTTTCACCGACATTTCCACCGGTGTCCTACACATTTCCTATTTTTATCGGACTTCAGTCCGACACAAAATCAACGGTTAATTCTATGTTTGCACATGACCAAGAAACTGACTCTAGTAGTGAATCACTTCTGAATTTGATGTTAACATCTTCAATTTGCATTCAATATATTCTGCTCATTATTACTTCTCCAAATATGGGGTTTTATTGTGCTGTCAGATAGAAAGAATTGTTCCTGGTTCTTTGCCTTCATCCATTGCTGGACCTGTTGTTCTTGTGGTCAACAAAGCTGACGGGGATGAGGAGGTTGCTAATCCTCTACAAATTGTTGTTTTCCAATATGCATTCAAATTGTACCACAACTAAGCTTTAAGGGTGTAATTTTCAGGTTAAGACTGCAGGGGATAACATTGTGGCGGTCGTACTGCTGCAGGAATTGCCCCATTTATCACATCTTGGTGTTAGGGCCCAACAAGTACGTATTTTGCATGCTTCTCAAGTAATTATTAATTGGATTGTTTTATCATTTTACATTTTGATTTTACAGGAAAGGGTGGTCTTTGTTACATGTGAGGATGATGATATAATTTCTGATATTCAGAAACTTTATGGAAAATCTGTGAGGTAACTTTCTCTCATGGAATACTCATAACAGCTATAGCTGTCGTTATGACCTCACCATGCCTGATGATGTTAGTGCCAATTTGGTGCTCTCATTAAAGCTGCTGCTAGGCTTTTAATATGTACTCTTGTTTTGGTATTTAGGCTGGAAGCAACACCCTCTCATGTTGGGATATCTACTTCACTATCATATGATAGCAAAGAAATCACAACTAAAGAAATAATATCACCAGGCAATGGTGCTTCATCTTCTACTGAACTCCCTCAGATTTTGTCTTCAACAGCATGTAGAGAACATCGCTCGAGTAAGGTATGTTGATCTTAATTTTGTCACAGAGTTTTGAATATCGGGATATCATGCTATCTCTTTGGAATCAATGAGATTAGAGGAATTCTATGGTTTTGTGCCTTGACGAGAATCAATCAGATGTCAATTCTTCTTCCATCTCATTCCGATTGATCGGAACCGTCTCTTGGAGATAATTAATAGATACCTTGTTTATGGAATTTATATAGCCCACTTATTCATCTCTAAATGACATAATCTATCATTTCTCAAAAAACAAAAAAAAGTAAGGGTGAATTACTACTACTTTTAGAGGAATCAAAATCACTCTCTTCAAGGTAGAGTTACAATAATGATTGCATTGAGAGTGCAGTGTCCTCCTTTACCATTTCATTGAATTAATAAGTAAATTTGATAGGAAGTAAGAAACACCATGGTGCATTTTTAAGAGTGCAAATGGATTGGATGCGGTATGAATATGGTATCTGTATCTATTTTCGAAATATAGATACGGATATAGATATCATACGGATAGGAAAATTATATATTCATATACTTAAAAATTGGATACAGACACAGAACTGATAAAAAGAGATCTAATACAGATAAAGTCGGATATAAAAATAGATATGACGATATGTACATTATATAATTAATTAAATCATTAATAAGATTTTCATATATTTATATATTTTAAGGTATTCAGTATATATAAAATAAAAACAATATATATCAAAAAAATATATATTATATGTCATGATAGGCTAGAGTTATCTTTTCCAAAAAGAGATGAAGTTATGAGTCCAAATCTTGATATTTCACCTTTATAGATGTATCATTAATTAATGATTAATAAAAAACTATTACATTTTGCAACATATTTTGTTAAGTAAAGTTAGGAAAATCCTATACATAACAAAGTAAAATCGTTGTAAATTAGATAAATAATTTTTAAGAAGAGAAATATCAAAAAGTAAAGAACTTATACATTACAAAGTTTTAATTTACAAAGAACTATTAGAATGTTTATTTCAAAAATCAAATTGTTTGTTGGATGACATTATGACATGTTATGGAGTATTGTAGCATGAAAGCTCAACATGTAGTTCAAGGGAGAGAAAATAAATCTAGGGTTTGATTTTAAGTTTTTAATATTAAATATTTAACATATTTCTATATACATGTAAGGAAAGGATCAGTTATAAATTGTCCTCATTTGAGTATTTTAATAACAATTTTTAAAATTACATGTCATAAGTTTCAAAATTAAAATATAATTTATGAATTTTAATCTACATTATCTAGTTTAGATACACGTTAAAATCTACATCATTTATAAATTTCTAATATACACAAATTCAACAATTTTAAAACAAGTATCACTAAATCTTTAAGTTATGAATTTCAAAATCAAACTATAATGTGGATCTTAATATACATTCTTTAGATCAGGTACACACTAAAAATTTATATCATTTAAAAACTCATAATATATAGATCTATTCATGTACAAATTTAATGGTTCTTTATGAGCTATAATAAGCTACAATAAGTATATGATAAATTCAGTACTTAGGAATTTCAAAATTACTTGATTTTTTATATACAAATATTTTAAATAGTTTTGATCATAATTTATTGGTTAGATGTTGATATGTAAAATGTTGTCTATATATATATACGGATATCTATAAATTATCCATATGTACTCATAAATGGATATGGATACAGAATTTTTATGGATATACTGTTTTCCTTTTTACCCTTGTGCTCCTACCATTGCTGTAAACGAGATGTAGATGCTCTCATGGGTTCAAGAATCATGTTGCTTCCACAAATGCATATGATAAACTTCAGTAAAAGTAATTTTCCTTCATTATATGGTTGTAACTTACTATATATTTATAAATTTAAACTTGAATTGTTTAGAACATATCTAGAAACCAATAGTAACTTACTTAAAGCTTCTAAGCTGAGAATCATGTCCTCAAATTGACTACTTGTAATCAACATAAGTGGCAATGTGGCACACCATTAAGTGGCAATGTGGCACACCATTGGATCACTAGTTTAAAAAACTTAAAATCACTCCACATATTTGGTTTCTACACTAAATGGTGTATGTTAAGCTAAAATGATGGATTTTGGATATGCAATTGGCTGTCTGGAAAGAAGTCAATCGAGAATTTTTAAGTCTCAAGCCAAGAAACTTTGTGTAGAGACTTAGTGATAACTACCACTACTACCACTACATCAACAATGGCTTCCCACTAAATTTCTCCTATGGTTCACTATATATTTCAGTATTTTGCCAACCCCAATCCCTGTAGCATATTTGTGCTTGATATCTTTTCTGCTGAGAGCTGTGACTTAGAAGGTGTGTCTAGTCAGGATGCTGATTTAATTGATGCTTTGGAGCTTACACAAGCTAATCTTGCGGATTCTGGTGCAAAGGCTGTTGCATGTGGTCGCCTTGCTTGCCTTGCAGCACTTTGTGAGAAAGGTAGACATATACTTATTTGATATCAGGATGAAAGTGTTTCTTCATTGTCATGATGATAAATCTCACTTACAGGCCACATTATTAATTTAGTGCTGACTGTTTTACACTTTTGGCATGTTACATACCAATCCATTTACATATTGTTGTATATACGTACAGAATCTTACACATCTCAATAAGAAAGCAAATTTTCAGGTTAAAGAGCATTAAGTGGGGCTTGTCAGGGATATTGTTTATGATGTAATCATTGTAGAAGACCTTACAAGAGCTTAGTTTCATTGATGCACCCCACCCTATAAAACCCATGAATGCATATTCTTGTATTGTGGCATAATTGTAACAATGCGTCAATGCCTCACATACTTTCATGCCTATTATAGCTACTAAGGATGCAATATCTATATAAATTTTCCCATGAATTCCATTCCCTCGTACCATCCTCTTCTACTGTTTCTCCTTGACAGCACCTTGTTCACTTGGTCATTTCTATGACTCCTGAAGTGGTTATTCTACGACTCCTGAAGTCGTAGATATTCTTTCTTCTACGACTCCTGAAGTGGTTAGATCATTTCTATGAATATATTTTGACAGAAACCTTATCTTTTTTCGTGGTTCTGTTGGGATTGACTTGAAGGACCTAGTGCTTATTGAAAAATTGATTTGGCACTTCAGATCAGTAACTAAACTATGTTTTGGAAAATTAGATTGTTTTTTATGTATTCTGACAGTTTTTTGGTTTGTTTGAACTTTGAAGTTCAAGGTTATGGTACGAGCACAAGAAAGATAACAGTATGTCAACAGATACATTAAAAGAATGGGAATGCATGTAATATAAGAAATTACCAGGAAATGCATGAGTGTGGGTCAGATACGATTACCTCAAAGGAAAGTAAACATATCTAGTCTAAGAATTCCAAAAAATATTAAGAATTTCTTGGGGATTCCAAAAGCAAGCAATGAAAACTAGATGAACCCAGAAAGAATCAAGAATAATGTTTCTTAGCAAGCATTAGAAAGTCCAGTCTTATCTTGTACGAAGGGTATTTGAGAAGAAGCCAACCTGCAGTTACTCCAATTGCTTCTTTCATGAACTAACAGAAAAAATGTTGACTCAAACTTAAGTAGGTGTAGTGGTGCCAACTCAAGTAGTCGAACATTCCAGCAAGAAGAGAACCATTCCCTATGCTTTGTTTAAATCAGATAGAAAAATAGGAGGATCTTAGGGTGTTGGGGAGAAAGAGAATCATATTGTTTTGTAACAAAGAGTACAATCTTTCATATACAGGAGAACACATACTTGATCTACTAGAAACTTCATACAAGATCTGTATAAGGATCTATTTACTCTAACACTTTTTCTCAAGTTAGAGTGTCTAACGTGCACAGTTTGTTATTGACTTTTAAGCAATTACGATAAAAAAATAATAATGTAGAATGAATAAATATAGCAGTAGTTAGGCAACGACGGTAGGCAAGAGTCGTGATTGAAGACTTGGTCACAAGGTAATGCATATGACGCACAAGAATAACAATTAGCAAGTAATCATTTAAAAGATGACATTAATCAATCCAATAGGAGGGGATTGGTAGTCCTTAGGTAATGTACTTTTAGAAAAAATTTTGAACTTTTCTGCAAATAGTCCATAAAACCCTAATTTCATGTTCTTCCTCTTGTTTGAAGCCCAAAGGAGGTGATAGTAGACTAATAGAAACAATAGTAGTGGATAGATAGTCAGCCGTTGACCTTTTATGGTATAGGTGGGGTGCCTATACCATGTGAGAGGAGGAAAGGACCCTAGTGATGTTAAGGCCCCTTCGAAGCAGCAATTGTGGACTTTTGGTGATTGTCACAGTTTTTTCAGGGACTTCTTGCGACTGTTAAAATGTTTCCAATGACTGCTACAGTATTTATGGTGGCATAATTTCGATGAATTTTATAGTATTTCTGACGGTAGTTCCAACGGTAGTAGGGTTAGGGTGGTCAATGGCAAGGGTTAGGGTTTTCAATCTATGCTCTTGATACCATATTAACGATAAAGAGAATCATATTGTTTTATAACAAAAAGAGTATAATCTCTTATACATAAGAGAATACATACTTGACTTACAAGAAACTTCATAAGTGGATAACACAAAAATTCATATAAGGATCCATGTACTACATAGGGATTTGTTTTTTCTTGTCTTTAATATTCACTGACTGGATTATGCCATATCTTTTTTTTTAATAACTAAAGAGTCTGATCCCAAGTTTACTGACGTTGTTTTAAGCTTTTCTATTATGGTAATTCGAACTCCTAATTGCAGTATGCAGTGACCAAGGGGTTCCTGCTTCGTTTAAGGTCCCTAGCAGTGCAGTAATACCCTTTGGATCCATGGAATCAGCACTTGAAAAAAGTGGTTCATTGGAGTGCTTCCATTTTCTTGTAGAGCAGACAGAGATGGCTAAACTTGAAAATGGTGAACTTGATAAACTATGTTCTGAGCTCCAGTCACTGGTTTCAGCTCATTGTCCAACTGATGATACTATTGAAAAAATGAAGGAAATTCTACCCAGCAATTCACGATTGATAGTGAGGTCCAGTGCAAATGTTGAAGACTTGGCTGGAATGTCTGCTGCGGGACTATATGATTCGATCCCTAATGTTAGTCTTTCCAACCTAACAATCTTTGGGGAAGCTGTGGGTCGGGTTTGGGCATCACTCTATACCCGAAGAGCTGTCCTAAGCCGTCGAGCTGCTGGTGTACCTCAGAAAGATGCACAAATGGCTGTTTTAGTACAGGAGATGTTGTCCCCAGATCTCTCATTTGTTCTCCATACGTGTTGTCCTACTACCCGTGACTACAAAATAGTCGAGGCTGAAATTGCACCTGGTCTTGGTGAGACACTAGCTTCGGGAACGCAGGGCACTCCATGGCGGCTTTCTTTGGTCAAGTTTGATGGCGGAGTAAGCACACTTGCATTTGCCAACTTTAGTGACGAGATGCTGAGTGCAGGACCTGCAGAAGGAAAAGTTATCCGTTTAACAGTGGACTACAGTAAGAAGCCATTGACAGTGGACCCAATTTTCCGGAGACAGCTTGGCCAGCAGCTCTGTGCTATAGGTGTTTTCCTGGAGCAGAATTTTGGATGTCCACAGGACATTGAAGGCTGTTTAGTCGGTAAAGACATTTTCATTGTACAAGCAAGGCCACAGCCATGATGTACTAATGTCCTTCAATTGTTACCTCATCTGACTTATTTTATAGTTGGCGCTATCACTACGAAAAATCACCATTTAGTGACCCTGTCATCAGATCTCTATTTAAGAACAAAGGCATGAAGAGGCAGTAAAGTTCTGATTTTCAATTCTTCTCAAGGAACAAGTGCTGATCGCTGCATCCTCTAGTTCCTCTGCAACTACTGAAATATCACCTCAATGCTTTATATTCGAAGTACACGAAATGCAGCCAAAGAGCATTGTCGTCTTGTCTGAAATATTTGTAATGACACACATTTTGCACTTTGTACTCCTAATTTGGTATAATAAAAATTTGTTAATTATGCAATTACTTTTAACATTTGCTTTGCAATTTTAAGGGAAAACATCGTCGACATGTAACAGTATGATCCAGATTTATCATTCGGCATTGGCTGTGTATTATCACACCTTCAAACGACATTTTGTGCATTTCTTCAAGAAATCAAGTAGCAGGAACTTCTCTAGTGGAGAAACTAACATGCACGAGAAAAATAAATTAAAACTCGTGGAAAGGTATCATGGTAGGGAATCAGAGGGTATTTGGTTTAACTTTTGTTGGCTAAAATTTTTTAGAATTCTAATTTTTTAAAGAAAATTTTAAAATTGAGATTTTTATTAGTAGATTCTCATCTATTGTAAATTTATTTGGTATTCTAATTTTCACTTGACTTCTTACTTCAATTACTAGTTAAAAGACGACAATATCTGTTTCATTTTTGACAATGGTAGATGTTGACGACAGTTGGAGTTGACCGACAGCCATTGTTGACTACTTGATGTTAATTGCTAGTCTGAAGTACTACAGTCATTGAAGTTCGCTAGCATCGACTGCTGTCAGAGTTGGCCGTTGATGACTATTGCTTGTCAACTATCGTTGATTAGAGTTGGTCATTGACAACATCCAATTGTCGACCACCATCAGTCGGAGTTAGTCGATGATGACTGTTGATTGACAGTCATTGACGATCGTTGGTAGTGATCGATGATACGATAACATGATTTATAAATATCGATTAATTTTTTTGAAATAAAGTTATTATACTGATGATAATTTAAAAAGATGTTCGAATCATCAGTAAGAAATTCACTTTTTGTAACTTTTAGGATTAGGTTGACTTTTGTATTTTTATACATACTTCAATCACAGACGTCTTGACAAAAGTTGATGATTTAGATTATATTTGATTCAACTTCTAGGTCAAAAAAGATTCATATCAAAATTTGAGGAATGACAGTCCCAATCAACTGCCTCCTTAGTATCATTGTAGTGCAAAAAATGTGTTATACGTAAACCATCCTCAATAGTACAATTTATCCCCGTAACCATGTGCTTGTCACGGAAAACTCCAGGCTATGCAAAGCAACACTAAGTGCATAAAGAATACATGTACTTGCAAAGTAGAAGCAATTTGGATACCATTTGTAAGCCAAAATGATCAATAGATGCAGGATACTGATGATAAATGTGTCAATGAGAAAACCTAGTAAAGCATCTGAATTATATACAGAACAGGCAAAATTTATCACTCCCCGCGAGTATGGGAAATCTGTACAATAACCTGTGAACTAATACCAGCAATAGCCAGTGAATATAATACTGGTAAAAGCCTATGACCTTAAGACTTTGGCATATTCCTAGTAATCTCTTGTCTATTTTTCTACATGGTTGATTTAAACTGCTTTTATAATTTGTAGTATAATCAGAGTACGTCACTCATAGAAGGGCAACAGCTTAAAGATGCCACTCCTCCAATGATCTCTGTAGCCTGCTTGCATTGGATCTATTGTAAATGAACATCCAATCTGTTTTATGCATTTACGTCTGAACAAGTTTCGGTGGTAAGTGATAATGGAATGTCTCTTATCCGAGACCCGCTTCCCCAAAAGGATGCAAGATATAATCCTATAATGGCCATGGCAACAACTGAGCATGCAGCAGGAACGGCTTGACTACTTCCAAGGAATTGAGTAGCAAGAAGTCCAGCAAGTGTGGAACTCTGCATTCCGGTACATAGAGATACCGTCTTGCAAACACCCTCTTCTTGCCTGGTAAATAAAATAGAAAACAAAAACTCAAAATGATGGAATTGCGTCATCTGATGCTATTATCAATGAAGAAGTAGATAGATATGGTACAGAATTATAGAAAGAAATATGACAAGTGCTGTCCACTTAGGATTAATGCCATTCCCTCCTTTAACCAGAGAAAAAAACCAATTTCAATGGTAAAACACTACATATCTTATGATATAATGGAATACTGTATTTCTATGAAGCCTCCCCATTTAGCTTTCAGTTCTACCACTGTAATTAGTAAATCTAGCTGTACTTAATGGAAATAATAAAGTTTTGTCTATTTTCTGTTTCTGAAATGGCTTCTAAGTGTACTTTATCATTTAAATAAGCATTTTCCAGAGTCTTATGAAATGAAAATAGTCTATAAAGTTGAAATAAAAGCAGCTATGAGTTTATAGTGATTTCTAAGTATAGCATTTTTAAGAGGTTTCTAAAAGCCACACACATGAACAAGAAAAATAACATAGCATCCAAGTTCTTACCAGAAAAACAAAACTTTGTAGGGATTGAATGAGGCTTACCTCAAAACCGGTATCTTTGATATCCAATATCCTAAAGTGAATGCCATTAGATGGAAAGTCAAGATAGGGAAAAGTAAATTGAACCCTTCTCTGGACAAGATATGTGTACGATTAATGGCAAGGGGACTGCCAATACACAAAGAAGTGCAAATCATTGCGACAAATGGCATGATAGGTTGAATGGCATTGACAACACGTTTGGCGTAGGTGTTAAGAACAAGGCCAATGGTTATTGGAAAAAGAACCACCTGCATGAACAACCTCAACTTATCATTTCATTGATGGAAATGAAAAACTATGTAGAGCAAAAAAAACATACAGCAGCTAATTGCTCTTGTAAAGATGCCAAGCACTAAATTCAAAAATATGCCAAACTTCCTTTCTCATACTAGATGTAGATTGTTTTTCTTATTAGCCTAGTCAAGCACACAGTAGAAAATACATACAACAGACAGGCACAAACCTGTATGTAGAAAGCAGCACAACTAACAGACCGTATTCACTTGTAGAGCTTGTTAAATATCTATTGGGATAGGTTAAGTATCTGCTTAAAAGTTAAGTTGGACAGTATGAGATGGCATGAGGTATCGTCTTTCCTTTTAGAAGCTTATATAAACTCTTGGAGTAGACACTTCAAGGAATCTACATCAAGAGGTGCATGCTTCTAACTTACACCAAATTCTTCTCAATAATTTTAGCTATATGCTACAAAAATGATCCCCAAGTACTTAGACATAGAATGCATGGTCCAGGTCAAATTCTTGAGCAATCTTATAAAATAATGACTACAGGGACCTAAAGCAAATACTTAACAATCATTGACAATCCTAGTTTGTATAAGAAGAAAGTAATGAGCTTTTGGCAACATTTGGAAATCAGAAGAAAATAAAATGTGCCAAATTCTTAAATTACACAAAGCTCATTCCATTAGTGGTTGTTTGGATAATTGTTGGATTTTCTGCATTGTTTCTACATGGTTTGAGTTGGTCAAGGTGGAGCAAACCCAAAAATCAACATGACCTCATTGGTTTTACAAAATATAGAACTGGAACCAATCCAACCTAGGTTTACGGAACCAAACCAATTCAACTCATAAGAATTTGTTTTGGGTCAGGCTGGCTCTTGGTCCAGCAGTATGGTATTATGAAACAAGAAATTTGTAAAATTAAGCACATCTTTGTAATCTTGCACACATTTCTCAAGAATGTCTGGTGTTAGAATAGTTGGGTATATGACTCCTTATATGGGTATCCATTTACTATTGATCTCTTATATATATATATATATAAGTTTTGTGATAGTTATTGAGTATCTTTTGAATGTCAACTATAACATGGTATCAAGAGCCACCAAATCCTAACCCTAATCACCCAAACCTGCAACCATCTGTCGCCACCAGAGCCGCCACTGAAGCACCCTTTTTTGACTGCCACCACCACTGCAGTGGCTTTCCTATGCTGCCACTGCCACTGCCACTGCAGTAGCCAGTCAACACCATCGGCCTAGTAGGAAGCCATCACTGCTGTTGGAGCTGCCATCCAGCCGTTCCACCGTTGCCAAAGCCACTTTCCAGCTAGTCTGCCATCGTTGGAACCACTTTTAGGTCAATCCACTGTTGTCGACCTAGCCATTTGACCTTCCCAGCATCATCGTTGATCCCCCTCCCTTGCTCCTCTCCTTCCCTTTCCTAGGCTACTACTAGAAAGGGTCGACAAACGTGGTAGCTCTACCCATGGTGGCATGAAGAAGTCTTTACTCATTTCATTCCTCTTTACTGCCCCCCAACAATGTCAATACCGTTGTGTTGAGCTCTCTACTATTTGCTCCACTTTGCCTTTCATGTAGAGTATCTGTCTTCCAGCGCATTTCCATATGGCTGATGTGTCAAAACCTTTTGTTGGTTCCTCTTCGTCAGATTATTCGATGAAGAATTTGGTTAGAATAACTGTAAAATTAAATGAAACGAACTATAATCAAGATCTTTTCGGGAGCTCAAAGAAAATTGAAGCACATCAATAAGGACTCTCCTGGTGAGAAAGATTCATTATATGAAGACTGGTTTACAAATGATTATTGTGTTCGATCTTAGTTAATCAACTACATGGGGGAACACATATCCTCCGCCCTTGTTTATTTGTCGATTGCAAAAAGGATCTGGGATATGTTACATGAACTTTCGGTCATATGAAGAATATATCACGTGTATTCGAACTGTATAGGCAATTATTTTCATTACAATAAGGTGATATGTTGGTCCCTACGTCATACATGACTCTTCATGCTATCATGGATAAGTTGGATATCCACCAACTACTTGTACTTGATGAGATGAAATTGAAAGAGTATCGTGAGGGCCTAGTTGTGGCCAAGTATATGTCTACCCTATCTAGAAATCAATAATCATATCAAAGGTTAGATTTTTTTTAGGTCAACTTTATTCCATCATTGTCTTTGACTTTCTCACGTGTTTTACACATTTCCACAATAACATCATCTTCCACGCCTCAAGATGGATTCACCGATCAGTCTTGCTATGGCTGCCACCCGTAGTTAATGTGTGGTCGCCATCGAGACTTAGGGGGAGATCGTAGAAATAGAGAAAAATGTGTTTATTGTAGACATACAAATCTTGTTTTAGAGAAATGTTGGAAAAAAATTTGCCAAACTTGTGTGGGCATAAATGATGACAGGTGATGCTAACTCTTCTGTTCAAGCATCAGTAAAATCCATTCTTGAGTCCTCCATTGTTCATATTATTCATGTAGAATATAAATATTTTCTACAACTCAAGACAAGTTAGACTACACCCATTACATCACATATTACTACTTCAAGTACTTTCTTAGCCTCTTCTGGAGATTCCTAGGTGTTAGATTCTAGTACTTCATCTCACATAACAGGTGGTAGAAATCTCTTCATTTCATTATTAAGTACATCCTTTATTCATTCTGTTTCCATTGATGACAGCAGCCAATGTCTTGTTAAAGGAGAATGAGTCATCAAGGCTTCTCCTTATCTTTCTCTTAAAATTATTTTGTTTGTGCTTAATTTTCTAGTTAATTTATTATCTATTAGTAAGATAACCAAATCTCAAAATTGTTCAGTAACATTCTTTCCTCATCATTGTACCTTTCAGAATCTGTTTGAAATAGTGTTGAGAGTAACATTGCTACAAGGACTTAAGCATACAATCCTTTGATTTTAGAAGAACATAAAGAGAAGATATGGATTTGAGTGGAAATGAAGACAACATTGATGACTTAGAACTGATGAGCACTCAAATTCTTAAAGATTTGGATTCTGAGGCACAAGTGAACTCTTTTATGTGTACAAGATCTTCTACTCAAATACCATCTAAAAAAGAGAAGAGACCTCACCCTCATGTAGAGTTACAAGAAGCTATTTCTCTTGTAATGAAAGACATGATTATAGCACTTTTTGATTTTTACGAAAAGGAAGATGAGAAGAGTTCAAGGAGAATGAAAATAATAGAACACATAGTTATAGTTGAAGAAGAAAAATTTGAATGGTCTAAAAAACAAACAGTTGGGTAAGAAGCATATGAATCTTTGCTTATTTTTCAGAGTCTTGAGGAGATGGATAGATTTAAAGCTATGAAACTTTTTAAGAATGGTAAAATGAAAAATCAATTTCTTTGTCTACCTTAAGAGATGAAGTTCAATCTTTTTATTTATAAAATGGAACGAGAAGATTTACTTAAAGATCTTGAAAATGAATTACAAGAAAACTGGAAAGTCAATTTTCAAGAAGTTCCTTAAGAGTTGAACAAGGAAGAAGAAATATATAATGATATTCAATCAACTCAAGAACAAAAAAAGAAATAGTAAATCAAATGTATGAAAATATCATGAATTTTATGTGACATGGTCAATAATTGTAATTTATTTTTAAGAACTTGTAATGTTATTTGAACTTTTCTATGATTCAAATTTATATTTTCAAATTGAATATTTGATTGATTTTCAAGTTAACAATTGTAAAGTTAACAATATATGCTTTCCTTTGGAATCTGCTGATAAACACAAACATCCATATTTCAGTAGGAAACTTAGTCAACAAGAAACAGTAACAGGAATTTATTGAACAGGTACAAACAACAGGAAATTTGATCAACAAAAAATCAATTTTCTTTACTTTCTAATTCTTGACAATTTCCGTTGACTCCAGAATTCTATTTTTTATCAAATTTTGTGCATAAATAGGCCCTTAGAGTACTTACCTATGTTAGGAATTCACTAAGAAAAGACCTTATCTATAAGAAGCATGGATATCTCAAAATTTAAGTATATTCAAATTCCATTTATGTAGGAGATAAAGGAGACATAAAATCTACATCTGAATATTGTAATTATGCAAGAAGAAATCTTATCACTTGGAGAAGTAAGAAAGAGAATGTAGTGTCTAGATCAAATGTAGAATCAGAATATAAATACATGACACATACTACTTATAAGATAATGTGGCTTAGATTTCTCATGACAGAGTTAAGATTTTCTAGTCAATCTTCCATACCTATGTATTGTGACAACCAGACAACAATCTATATAGCCAACAATCCAGTATTTCATGAGTGCATCAAGCATATAAAGGTGAACTTCCATTATGTTAGAGACATTGCGATTATGTTAGAGACATTGTGATAAATGACTACATATTTATTCCTTTCACTTCATCCTCTGAGCAGCTTGTAGATATATTTACTAAGGATTTATTTCTTAAGTCATTTTGAGAATTAATGTAATAAGCTAGGTATAAATGATATATATGCTCTAACTTGATGGGGAGAGTTAAAATAATCGTGTATATGAATCCTTATATTGGTATTTATTTACTATATATATGTAGGAGCTTTGTAATACTTTTTAGGTATCTTTTGAATATCAATATTGTTGGAAATGTACGATTAAATATTTTATTTTGATGATAACAAAGTGATTATTTTGTATATTTTAATACTTGTATTTGAGAAATGTATAGTTTGAAAATCAAGGAGAAATATGAAGAATTATGCAATGATTCACAAGGAGATATACTTGAAGAAAGTGCATGTACCCAGGAAAGAAGAAACATGGAGGCTGTCTAAAGAATTGAAAGAACATTCTAGAGCTACGAAGAATTATCAAGTTTTGTAATATATTTGGATATGATTTTTTTTCTATCTTTTATTGTAATATCTAGGATATGAAATGATCTCCCAATACAAGTCAAAATCCTAGGAAAATAGGTATACCCATGAACCAAGTAGGAGAACCTTAGAAAAATCATGCATATAAGTTTTGGGTTGTAATTGACATACCGAAATTAGGTTCACATGAGGTTGCTTTGAACCTAAGTAGAACTTTAGACAAATCACTTTTAGGTTCAAGGTTGATTTTGATTTACTGAATAAGGTCAGTTTACCAAAATTTGGAATAAATGAGGATTTACAACCAAGACCCCATTTGACACACTGAAGTATTTCGAAATGCCGAATTGGTCAACTATTGTAGGCTGCTGAAGTGTTTCGATCGATCAGTGTTTTTCGGTATGCTGAACCAGTATATCCGTTAGAGAGAAAGATTAAGGTCATTAACACTTGCTTAATTATTATGACCTCTATAAATAGAAGATCTCTAAACCCATGTTAAACATACAAGTGGTTCTTAAGCCTCACACATACACTTGAAAGAATTCTAGCTCAAAGTGCTTTATTCCAATTTGAGAAGAATTTCTAAGTAGTTCTCGTAGATTCCTAAAGAGAGAGATCAATGAGCTACATTTCCACACACACGTCACTCTGATTTATTGATTAGGACATTAGTGCTTGCTTGGAGTTGTAAAAGAAGATTGTGCTTAGCTTCAAAAGTGTAAATCTTCTCCTGCTGAGAGAAGAATCTGCTGGTTGCGAGATTAACGAGGGATTTGTCAACAAGTAAGTTTTTTGAATTAAGTTCAAGGAAACCCTTGAGGGGAACTTAAGGAGTAGATTATAAATTATTTGTATTCTCATTATCTCTCATCCTTTATGTTCATGTTTAATTTAGTTGTTCGAAATACATTCAATACAATTATTCATGTTATTTAACAAATAACTGAAAAACACTAATTAAAATTTAAATTACTTAGTTTCTCTATTCACCCTCTCTTTAGAGAAGCCTCTTGATCTAACAAATACAACATTTGGCGTTACGACAAACACAAATCAAGGATCTACCACTAAACAACCTTCATGTATAGTGAGAGATTGAAAGAACTACAATTGGAAGAGTGCAAATACCACATACATATGTCAATTCTTCCTAGAAAACATGTATGGTTTGGTGCTCGGATTGATCCGCAGCACACAACCCCTTAACCTGGAACCAACCCAAGTTGGTCGTCTCAAAACTTATAGAACCTGAGTCAACCAATAATTCGATAAAAGACAAAAACCCAAATCAACCCGCCCAAGAATGTGAACATTTACCTAACCGATTGTGCACCCCCTACTTGTTTCTTTTATTCCATTTTTTATTTTCTTTGCATACAAAGACGGAATTGTAAGAGCTAGAGCGTATCAACAATGGTCAGTCATTCAACAGCAAAAACCCAAGATAAGCAAAGAAGCAGTAACACATTCTAGAGAATTATTCAAGAGTATGATTCACACCTGCAATATTGACTTGGACAATGCAACTGCATCAACAGGTACTACAGAGCCAATCAGGAGACCTGTAAGGATTGGTGTAACAATCACAGAGGAAATTGTTGTTGTGCTTGTTAGTAGAATGCTCAAAGCCACATCTCCCTTGCTCAAGAAACTGGCATAGCTTGACAACTGAGCTCCAGCCACACAACATGTAAGGATGAAACCAGCATAGAACATTGGAGGAGTTCTAAAGATTCTTGCAACTAACACACCCAAGAGTGGCTTAAGCAAGTACTGTGCCATGAACCCAATAGATAATGGTAAAGGTCTGCAGGAATGAGCAGCAAAGAATTTGGGATTAAAGTCAATACAAAAGAAATCGAATACAAATTTAACCTGAAACACTTTAGATCAGTCACAATTATCAAAATTGAACCAGCAGTGAAGATTGAACAAGTATAAAGAACCTCTTGAAGGCAAGAGCAAAATCATCAAGTGAGAGCCTGATGCCAATAGAGAGCATTATCCCACCAAGTGCTGGGGCATAATAATCTTTTGATACCCTATAAAAAGTAACAAGAAAACCTTTCAATAAAGAGTAAGCTAAACAATTCAAGCATACATCAAAAAGCATCGTAAAATTTTAATCCATTTCCACAGCAGACAACATGATGCCAAAAATTTCAATTCCACATTTCCACTCACAGAAGCTTTCTTATGAATATCGCTACTACGAGAAGAGAATAGCAAGTAAAAAACCAATAAGCAAGTCTCTAACCGCTTAAGTGTTACCACTCTATCACTAGTAGGCACCATCTATAGACCACATATATTGGAAAACCAATGAAGAACTGAAACTAGCAAGCAGAAATATAGAAATCCTAACCCCACTCATTTGTCCAAATACAAACTACAGCTTACCCAAATCATAAAACGTCATAAAAAGAAAAACCCAATTAAGAAAACGAACCCTGATGAGCATTACCCACCATGAAAAAGTGGAAGGGTTCGCAAGCGCTGCAACAGCCGTAGCAGCGACGACATAAGGAAGCATCCCAGACAGAGACCCAGAGTCCGACTCTTCCTTCTCAGGCACAGGATCACCATTCTCTTCCAAGAACACTTTCCCATCCCTTTTCTTCCAACCCACAAACTTCCCAATAGAAGGGAACAAGGTAGAGCAGGCAAATGCTCCTCCCCTTCCCCTACAACGTCCCCGCGACACCCCTTTCCTTTTCCCACTTTGAAAACCACTACGCTTCCACGTCCTCGTAGTAGTTATTAAACAACATGTTTGGGAAGAAGAAGAAGAAGAAGAAGAAGAAGAGATGCGTGTGGATAGAACTGATGGGTGTTTCGGAAAGTTGCAGCAGAAGCCAATGGATGGTACAGCGGCCATGAAGAAGAAGAAGAAGAAGGAGGAGGAGGAGGAGAAGGAGGAGGAGAACTGTGGGAGATGGGGAAGAGGAATGGAGAACGAGGAGAGACGAGACACGTAGAGAGTGGAGGAGATGAGGTTGCAGCAGGGAATGGAGAAAGGTAGAGTCGCAAAGATACAAAGATTTGTTTCAAAAATACCTTTTTCTCCCTCTTGCTTCCGACTTTGACGTTTGGAATATTCCAACCTGGGGGTAGGTTCTCCAATATAACATTTTATCCGTTACCCTATCTATTATTTATTTTATTTAAATGAATATAAGTAAGAAAAAAGTATCTAATTATTTAATAAGGTAAGAATACAAAAAAAGTATCACGTATTTTAGTTGATAGGATATAGATAATCCTTAATCCTACCTAGTTTATCCTCTTTACCTATTTAAAGTATAACATTCTATTTAAAGTATCACGTATTTTTACCCATTATTTGTTTATGTATGTTGGTAAAAAGTGAATATGATTAAAATTATTTTTAGAAGATAATAAATTGTTATAAATAAAGATGTCGATTTATAGATGAGGATAGGTAAAGTCTTACTTTATCCATACCCTTCCCAATGGCAGTCCTAGACATTATAATGAGTGGACCACATTTTTCTCTGTTGCTTGGGCTATTTTTTTCGGTGGAATTTAGACAACATAATGAAACTGGAGCAAGAAATGGCATTGAAATATTGAAATTTAGACAACATTATAAGAGAATGGTTTTGGTACAATGGTACTTCACACGACGACATTAAGGACTTGTTGTTGGGAATTTTAGGTTCTATTTCATTTCATCAGAAGTGATGCTGCACAATTTCCAGGGAAAACCGACTTGCAATTTTCAAAAGCCATCCATTCCTTTGGAGGAGATGGGGTCTTGTACGACAAGGTCAACTACTCTTTTGGAAACAGCACTTGTTAATTGATAATTTACGGATTTTTGTTTCCTCATTTGAGAAAAAATAAATTTCATACTTTATGCCATGTGAAAATTCTTTGTCTACATTTGTAACAAATATTTATCTGTGATATTGGAGATCTTGTGACACTGATGCGAATCAAGGGGGTCTAGTCGGGGTTGGGCTTCACAGTTTTTTTTTTTTTTTTTTTTTTTTTTTTTTTTTTTTTTTTTTTTTTT